>JACDJE010000119.1:860467-874500 GCA_016647715.1 Pavo muticus | reverse complement strand
CCAACCAGCAGACCAGGCTGCCCAGAGCCACATCCAGCCTGGCCTTGAATGCCTCCAGGGATGGGGCATCCACAGCCTCATGTGCTACAAGAACATATATGCATTGGCATACAAAGACCTCTGAAATGATTGGGAGCAGGGCACGTTTTTGAGTTAGATGTAATCAGCAAGTATACACTGTTGAATTCTAGTCTGACTGAAACTGATTACATATCAGACATAGATAATATTTTTTTCTTCTGAGAAACCCTTCTTGATTTGCAAAGAAAATCAAGAAGGTCCTTCAAGTAGCCATAAACTGCTAATTTCCTCCTTCAGCAAAAGGGAAAAAAAATGCAACCATCAAAATTTCTTTTCAAGGAGGCATTAAGAAGCATCAGCCCCAGACTGAGTGATATCCCAAGGACCACGAAGTTCTAAGATGGGTTGTGGCAATCATCCTCAATAATATGGCAAAAAGGAATAAGCTGCTAATTATCAATTTTCAGAAACAAAGCTGTCTGAGCTTCTGGGAAGGAGCGTGAACAGAGGATTAGCAAAATGCGGCTGGATACGTACAGATATGTTCTGTGTGACTGTCTCGCATGGCACAAACTCCATAAGCAGGGAAGATGTTTCTCATTCATTTCTCTGGATCATTTGACATGAATGTTCCTATTTCAGTTGGTGCCTTCACAGTCAGTGTATCTACGTGCTGTCTACACACCCGTGCTTTGATCCAGGATAAAATTCCTCTGGGTAAGACGGAGTGTGTCAAAGAGAAAAGGTGAGTATGAGCAATGCAAAGGTCTTAGACTCAAAGCTCCATAAGGTTCACCAATTACTAGGCGTACACAAGAGAACCACTGCACAGGAGAGGGCCAACAGCCTTTCTAGAGACTCTCCATCTTCTGCCTCCAGGGATGGGGCATCCACAGCCTCCTTGGGCAACCTGTTCCAGTGCGTCACCACCCTCTGGGTGAAAAACTTCCTGCTAATATCCAACCTAAACCTCCCCTGTCTCAGTTTAAAACCACTCCCCCTTGTCCTATCACCATCCACCCTCACAAACAGCCATCCCCCCTCCTGTTTATACACTCCCTTCAAGTATTGGAAGGCCACAATGAGGTCTCCACAGAGCCTTCTCTTCTCCAAAAGATCTGCACTAACACAACAGCACAAGAACCTATTTGTAATAGTTCATTTGTATTTCTCCAGGGATGATTGCTGCAAGTAATTTAACCCTCATCAGGAAGAGCACTAAGACGACAGAGCCTATTGAATGAAATGGGCTCCACTTGTGAAGCTTGGGCCAGAATCTGTATTCAGATTCCATTGCGAATAGATGAACAAATGCACAAATAAACAAACAAATGTGAAAGCGTTCCTGAGGTCATGTTTTGGATTGCCAGATTTGTTTCTGTGTCCAGCAGTTCTATACAGAAGGGAGTAAAGTCCAACACTTAATTGTTTCCTTCCTCCCCTAGGGTTCCATAACATTTTATGCTATTTCTTCCAAGATTTTTTTGCTGATGTTTTACACATAATTGCCTTTTTGTTTTCAGTAAACCTATATATTTCTCTTTCCTTTCTTCCAGCTGTTTCTCCTACTGTTGTAGTTCATCTAGCCTCTCATCCAATTTTACCAAGCTCTTTTTTTTTTTTTTTTATCTCCCAAAATTGAATTTTCAAGGTTATTGAAGAAATGTGTTTTTCTCTATTTCTATTTCCTTTCTGAACTGTACCATGGCTTGTGTTTGATGTAGTCTGGAGCTCAGCATAGTTAGGGGTGTTCTGGGTTTATTCTGCCTCATCACTGTGAAAAATGCAGTGCAATGTCCTTCCTGAATGCTTTGTGGTTTTCCTTTTCTTGATCGTAAGATGAGAACTGACTTTTAATCAAACATCTTTATTGTATTTCTATGATTTGAACAATATTAACTAATAAACTGAGACCTACTGGGTTAGTCCAGAGCTTGATTCTCTATGACTGGGACTATAAGTATGGCAGGGTCCTGGGAAGGGACCAGCAGTTTTTGCAGCTCTAGCAAGATGCTCATAAACCTAAAGGATCTGATGGGATTAATTTCATGATGCTCAAAGAGCCGGCTGATATCACCATGAGACCTCTCTCAATTACTTTTCTATAATCTTGGCTGTTTACAAGGGTGGATAGAGATAAGACAAGGGGGAATGGTTTTAAACTGAGACAGGGGAGGTTTAGGTTGGATCTCAGGAGGAAGTTTTTCACCCAGAGGGTGGTGATGCACTGGAACAGGTTGCCCAAGGTGGCTGTGGATGCCCCATCCCTGCAGGCATTCAAGGCCAGGCTGGATGTGGCTCTGGGCAGCCTGGTCTGGTGGTTGGCAACCCTGCACATAGCAGGGGGTTGGAAGCGGATGAGCATTGTGGTCCTTTTCAACCCAGGCCATTCTATGATTCTATGAATCTTGGGAATCTGGAGAGGTCCCAGTCAACCTGAAGCTGCCAAGGTTGTTCCAATTAATGAGTGCAAACCAAAAGACGCTGGTAATTACAGGCCTGCCAGCTTTGGTGACTGGCAAAATTATGAGGATTATTCTGGGAATTATTCAAAAACACTTCAAGACTATGTGTAGTTAAACAGGGCTTTCCCACAACTTCCTTTAATGACAGAGTTAACCATCTAGGGGACAGCTCTCTGGTGATGGCAACAGAACCTGAGGGAACACATGGAGCTGTGCCAGGGGAGGCCAGGTGGGGGTGCGGGCAAGGCTGTGCCCCAGAGGGCGGTGGGCATGGCACAGCTCCCAGGGCAGTGGGCACAGCCCCGAGTGCCGGGCACTGCTCTGACGTTGGGTTTGGGTGGTGCTGTATGGGGCCAGGGGTTGGACTCAGTGATCCCTGTGAGTCTCTTCCAACTTGGGACATTCTATGATCCTGTAATTTGATGATTTTATATGCATTTTATACAACACAAATGTGATGCACAACTGCAGAAGTCAGAGGAACCAGGTTTTTGCTATTTCTGATCATTTCTGTAGAAAGCTTCAGGGTTCTTGCAGAGCTCACACACACACACACACACCAGCAATAGCCCTTCCTGATTATAACAACTTACCTAATTCATGAGAATCTCACACATTTCTCAGGCACTACACCCAGGAACACAGGAATAGCCTGTATGACAGGCCTGCTGACCAGCTATCAGTCCACTAGGCATAAACCTGATAAATCTCACTGCCATCATCACTAAAAATCTACATGCATTTACAATCAATATGTAGACATCTACATATTCTTGTATGACATTATTTTTCAGCTTTCTCCCTCTATGACAGCCCCACAACCTACATTCAGAAAGTAATTGTATCCCTTGGTATTTCCTTGTAAGTTTTTGTCTTGTCATGTACCATCAAGTCCTACTTTACCTATGTTCTATTTCAAGTCCAATCATCATGAATTCAAATGCACGGATGAGGTCTCCGTGCTGTCTTACAAAAAGGTTTAGAGAAATAATTATCTTTCCATTGGGCATAAGATCAGCTTTCTGTGCCAGCAATACATTGGTGATATCAACTTTTAACTCTTCAAAAGGGTAGATAACAGCAGGACAAGGGGAAATGGTTTTAAGTTGAGGAAGGGAAGATTTAGGTTGGATGTCAGGGGGAAGTTCTTTACTATGAGAGTGGTGAGGTGCTGGAACAGCTGCCCAGAGAGGCTGTGGATGCCCCGTCCATCCCTGCAGGTGTTGAAGGCCAGGTTGGATGGGGCCCAGGCAGCCTGGGCTGGTCTGAAATGTGGAGGTTGGTGGCCCTGCCTGGCAGAGGGGTTGGAGCTTCATGATCCTTGAGGTCTCTTCCAACCCAGGCCAGTCTGCGATATCTTTGTTACCTACTGCAGCCCAGCAGACCCTTCCCTCTATCCATTCCAAATGGAAACAACCACTGTAAGCGATACATCTGCCTTCTTCTCCAAGCACAGTAGCTTTCATTTTAACCTAAAAAACTTTCTTCCATTTCTAAAATCACCAAGGTCCTTCCTGTATGATAACTCTATTTTAGTCTCTGTGAGCAATACCTCCCCGGCAGACTTCTGCTAAAGCAGAATGATGCACATTTGGCATTTGTCCGCTGCTGGGCTTTGATTAAGTTTACTTTTGAAAATGAGAAGCAAAAGCCTGGACAAAGTGCAAGAGCAGTGCAGGTGAATTGTTTCTGGCAGCCATAGGACAGCTTTGCTGAGTACCTGGAACTGCCTGGTGGCACACAGATCATAGTGAACAGCATGAGCAGCATCCACCAAATCACACCCATCTTTTGGGCCACCCCAGCCACTGAGACATTAAGCACAGCTGTCCCCTGGTCTGCCTTCTGAGGAACTCCTCTCTTCAGAGAGGCACTTCTCTTTCAAACACTGTTGCTGCTTCTTTCTGAGCCAGTCACTTCAGGCACTTGCTAAGACATAGCCAAACACACTGCTTCTGAGACATAAGACATCATTCTATAAAACAAACACAAGTGGATATCACACATCTTCCTTACATCAAAATTCCTACTTTCTTCTTAGTTTTTCCTACCAACTCCAACACCATTGGTACCCATCAAGCCAATGATGCAGTTAGCCCTACTATTTCTTTAACTTCATCACTTAAGCTAAATTTTCCTTTGAAAGTTTTGCACAAACTTGAAGTCAGGCATGTTCTTGCTTGGACTGTATTTACTTCACCTAATTGTCAACACTGCGACTGCCTCCCTCATTTCTGCTTCTGGCTTAAAGGGAGCCACTTTACTGCAGGACCTGAGACCATGTGAGTCAGTTCTGAAAGAAACACAGACAACTTGAGTCCTCATCCAAGCAAAATTCAACCCCCAAAGCAAGGTTTCACAAGTTGTATTCTGGTAATTTCTACTTTCACATTCTTACTGACCTCACTCATCCCATTCACAACTACTGACATGCTTCCAGACACCATAGAATCACAGAGGCCCGCCACCAGCAGCACTGACTCAGCTTATTTGCTTACAGTGGAAAGGCCAAACTGCTCCACACCCCTTGAGCATTTGACTTCAGTCTAATAATAACCCCCTAACAAAACAAGTCTCTGTAGAAGCAGCAGAACTAATTGTAATGCAGTGGAAAGCACAGCAATGACAGCAGAGTAGCAAGGCCCTAGGCTACAGCAAATGAAGGTTTACTCAAATACAACAGCCATGTACACAGAAACAAAAGAAAGAAACAACTTACCTTCAGAAGGCCCCAAGCACACAGAGATCTCCAGTGAGAGATCCTCATCTCTACTGCCAGCCCTTAAATGAGGGCTGGGAAGTGCATTGCATGCACCTGAGCTCCCCTGGGTTGGCCCTGCCTTCAACCAGGTGCTCAATCACTGCTTCAAGCCATGACTTAGCATTTCTGCTACACTAATGAACTGCTGTCTTGTGCTTTTCTCTCCTCTTTTCTGCATGGATTCTCTAATGTTTAAGTGGCTTCTGCATTGGCTTTGAAATGGGGAAACAGGTGAAGTCTCTGTATTCTATACAACCATTTATGGTAATACAATATGTATGCCTGTGCTTCTTCTTGTTCTGCTGCTAGCAATAATTAGCTAAAATTACTGACCAGAGTTAGAAAACTTTTTGTAGAGAGAGAATAGTGAGCACAACTATAGCACAGAGATATACAGCAACCAGGCACAAAGGAAAGTACATATAAAAATACATATCTGCATGCATATTTATTTATTTTAATGAGAAAGAAGAAATTAGATTGCATATGTGGCGTTCATAAGTGAATTCATAGAACAGAATCACAGAATGGCCTGGGTTGCAAAGGACCACAATGCTCATCCAGTTCCAACCCCCTGCTATGTGCAGGGTCGCCAACCAGCAGACCAGGCTGCCCAGAGCCACATCCAGCCTGGCCTTGAATGCCTCCAGGGATGGGGCATCCACAGCCTCATGTGCTACAAGAACATATATGCATTGGCATACAAAGACCTCTGAAATGATTGGGAGCAGGGCACGTTTTTGAGTTAGATGTAATCAGCAAGTATACACTGTTGAATTCTAGTCTGACTGAAACTGATTACATATCAGACATAGATAATATTTTTTTCTTCTGAGAAACCCTTCTTGATTTGCAAAGAAAATCAAGAAGGTCCTTCAAGTAGCCATAAACTGCTAATTTCCTCCTTCAGCAAAAGGGAAAAAAAATGCAACCATCAAAATTTCTTTTCAAGGAGGCATTAAGAAGCATCAGCCCCAGACTGAGTGATATCCCAAGGACCACGAAGTTCTAAGATGGGTTGTGGCAATCATCCTCAATAATATGGCAAAAAGGAATAAGCTGCTAATTATCAATTTTCAGAAACAAAGCTGTCTGAGCTTCTGGGAAGGAGCGTGAACAGAGGATTAGCAAAATGCGGCTGGATACGTACAGATATGTTCTGTGTGACTGTCTCGCATGGCACAAACTCCATAAGCAGGGAAGATGTTTCTCATTCATTTCTCTGGATCATTTGACATGAATGTTCCTATTTCAGTTGGTGCCTTCACAGTCAGTGTATCTACGTGCTGTCTACACACCCGTGCTTTGATCCAGGATAAAATTCCTCTGGGTAAGACGGAGTGTGTCAAAGAGAAAAGGTGAGTATGAGCAATGCAAAGGTCTTAGACTCAAAGCTCCATAAGGTTCACCAATTACTAGGCGTACACAAGAGAACCACTGCACAGGAGAGGGCCAACAGCCTTTCTAGAGACTCTCCATCTTCTAACCACCATGTCCTGATGGCAAGGAGTAGAGCAAAAAGAAGCTGAAACCGATTTGTTACTAGTTCCTTGTCATCATTTTTTTGACCAACAAATTCAAATACAGCAGCAAACTGGATGTTTTGGGTAGATCCAAAATTATGACATCAGGAATTATTAAGCCAAGTAACACTTTTAAACGAATCACAGATCTGATTATACCTTGTTTCACTAACACTGAAGTCAGAAGTGTAGCAAGAATGCAGATGAATTTCTATGAGGCAAATATTAACTTTACTTTTGGCATTTGGGACCAACCTGGCTTAACCCTAATGAGCCAAACACCACAATCACTGGAGCTATCACTATGTTTGCCACTAGGAAATACAGGTTTTGTATCTTTAAGGTATACCATCCATGCAGCAGAAAATGGCTTAAAATAAACTCATTCTAGGTTGACTATATTAAATTCAATAGGATTTTTTTTTTTTGAGGCGGGATTTGTTTTGCTTTCTTCTTCTGAAACATAAACATTCTGGTCCAAAGAAAACGCAAGTACAGTTGTGGATGCTCTAAGTAATGGCTACACTCAAGAAATTCAGGAACAACATTAGAATCATGTATACAAAATAGGGGAGACCTTTGTGGAGGCAGAAGTCACAAACATGCAGCCTTTAGGCTTCATGAAAAATCTGAATGAATGTTGATCTTTAATAATATAATAATAATGTCTGTTATTTAAGAGAAAAGGATAAGACAGCCTCAAATCAGGCTGAGGCAATGAGTTGGACAGAGAGAACTTGCCACTGAATTGACTTTGACATTGATAACAACTACCTTTTTGAAAAGAAAAACAGCAGCAGAGGCAATAAACCCTACATGGGTAGTGCAAAGACAACCTAGAATCATAGAATCATAGAATGGCCTGGGTTGAAAAGGACCACAGTGCTCATCCAGTTCCAACCCCCTGCTATGTGCAGGGTCGCCAACCACCAGACCAGGCTGCCCAGAGCCACATCCAGCCTGGCCTTGAATGCCTCCAGGGATGGGGCATCCACAGCCTCCTTGGGCAACCTGTTCCAGTGCGTCACCACCCTCTGGGTGAAAAACTTCCTCCTANGTGCACAGGAACCCTGACTAAATGATTTAACTGTGCATTTTAAACACCGTGCCTCATCTCTCCAGCTGCTCCTGGAGCTCTCTGCAGTTTTCCCAGCTTAAGGGATAAGAGCTAGAGCCCATCAAAGCCAGCCAGCTGCAGATGTGGTGGTCCTGTGGCTACAGCCACACCACCAGGCACATCCATACTGAGGCAGCTCAGCCCCCCCGGGGTCACCTCCATCCCCATGGAGCATGAGCTCCCTGGTGATGCTGCTGCCTGCCCAGCACCGCCATCCCACATCTCCAGGGCTGGGGAGTTCCTCTAGAAGCACAGAGGATGCTGCTGCTGCTGCCTCAGATACAAAGCACAATGGGGATGAATCTGAAAAACACATAAGGAGAAGAGGCAGAGAGCAGACGCACCAAGTGAGGAGCAGAGTACATCCAAGAACACCCGGGGGAGATTTCTGCACAATGCTTTGCAATAAAAAGTATTTTTCACCCAGACAGGGGAGGTAAATAGATGTACTGGGGAGAGCAGAAAATATAGAAATGTGAACATAAAACAAGTGTACGGACTTAAAATAACCCAGAGAAAAATCTTTACTGCTGCTCTGGACAGTGTTTGCAACAACCTTTATTTGGCCTGAAACAGGTATCAGTTTTTCCACCCATGTATTTCATTTCTCTTGTGAACAAGGTTGCTATATAATCAAACGGGGTTTTGTGTGGTTGATCTGTAGCAAAGAATTACCAGTAAGAATACAAATTCATTTATTTCTGCATCATGGCTGACTCTGTCCTTGGGAGCCTTTGGACCAACCCATGGGCAAATGTCCCAGCACTCAGCCACTGTACATCGGTACCTTGGGGCCTTCATCTCCTGCAGAGGCTGAGACATCATACAAACCACAGCTGTGCTGAAGCTGACTGAACTGGCCCTATTTATTACACAGCCAAGGTCAACACTTTAAATGCAGAGGTCAGGGATTTAAGTCCTGGAGCCTGCTCAGCCTTGGACACTGTTACAGCCATGGAAAACAAGAGGGAACAGGCTCTGAACTGGAGGGCACGTGCCTTGCGGGTTGCAAAGACAAATGCTAGCAAGCTTAAAAGAAAACATAAGAAAATAAGTAGGTGAAACACTAGTGCCAGAATAGAACAGCTCAGAGACAGCCCTGCAGAATGGGCTCCAAAAGGGAATTTATTAGAGCAGAGCTTGTTTGCTAAAGAAAGCCTATTCTCAGCCAAGACAGCTGCCTCTCCCTCAGACCACTCTTCAGGGCTGATGAAGAATGCAGGAGCAGAAGATGCCCTCCGCAACACAGCAACCAGCCTTGGGTACATCTACTCTGAATCACTTGCCCTATGTTTTGTAAGTCTCAGATGGCAGCACTCAAACTGGAAGAGGTGGAGAAATAATGGGTTTGGTGCCTATAGCTCATGGGAGAGAAGCTTCAGTCTGCTCTCTGCAAGAATCACACTGCTGAGCACTGAAGATATTTAAGTGCAGCAGCATGTCTTAGGGACACATCAAATGAATCACTTTCCCCCTCTGGTTAACTTGAGAATTGGCCAGGTGACACCCTGGACCCTTCATATTGGAATGAGTCCAGAGGAGGGCCACTAAGATGATCAGAGGGCTGGAGCACCTCTCCTGTGAAGAAAGGTTGAGGGAACTGGGCTTGTTTAGCTTAGAGAAGGCTGCGGGGAGACCTCATTGTGGCCTTCCAGTACTTGAAGGGAGCGTATAAACAGGAGGGGGAACGGCTGTTTGTGAGGGCGGATGGTGATAGGACAAGGGGAAATGGTTTGAAACTGAGACAGGGGAGGTTTAGGTTGGATCTTAGGAGGAAGTTTTTCACCCAGAGGGTGGTGATGCACTGGAACAGGTTGCCCAAGGAGGCTGTGGATGCCCCATCCCTGGAGGCATTCAAGGCCAGGCTGGATGTGGCTCTGGGCAGCCTGGTCTGGTGGTTGGTGACCCTGCACATAGCAGGGGGTTGGAAGTGGATGAGCATTGTGGTCCTTTTCAACCCAGGCCATCCTATGATATCTCACTTGCAACAATACCATTCCTATCTCTTCTTCTCAACTTTCTATTTGTGACTTTCACAGCTACAAGTAGTAGTTTCTACCTGGGATATTTAAAATGGATGAAAACTCCAATGACTTACACTTCATTACATCCATGCATTACCAAAAACAGACCAAAATCATCACGTAAAGTAGGGAGAGAGAGAGTCAGCTAAATAACCTCAGCAAATACTCAAATACGCTTGGTCGTTCCTGTTTCAGGATGCTTTGGTGATCCCTTCACCTCCTGCCATGCAAAAAGCATCTGGGCTGTGCTAACCAAGGCACGTGCTGCATGCCAACGCTCTCAACCTCTTCCCTTTATGCCACTTCACTTTGCATTCAATGAATTCCTGCTACAGACTAATTCCAGCCTGATATTTAGGATGCTGCCCAACACGTACCATACCTGGGTCTCAGCAGTTATTCAGAGCTTATTTATATAGTGAAACACTTCCGAAGACGACACAAATCCTCCTTCACACCTGCCAAAGTACCCAGATGCCATCTGCTGTACTAACTGTACTTGGAGGTATGCAATGGGCAAAAACCCTTGGATAGGAGAGAAAATTCCACTGCAAATGAAGGCTTCTGACATGGTTTTATAAGATGAAAGAGAAAAATCACTCCCTCCCACAGGCATGCTGATTTAGTCCAAATTTCAGTTTTTTAATGTTATTTTTTTTTACTGTGGCAAAGCTGTTTGGTGCCTTCACTTGAAATTCAGGACTCGTTTCTACTTCCAGCCTCAGGGGAATATTGAGACTTTCAGTTTTTATTTTTCCAGATGTAGCTACATCTCTGCCTACCCCATCCAAACCCTCTACTCAGTAACACCTGCATGATTGCTGCCTGTGGTGCTCTGGCATCACTCTGGAGAAATGACTGAAAATACTCAGGTCTGAGAATGCCCCCAGCAGCACATTCCTGCAGGTCCCACCACAGGCACATTATGGGAGTCCTGGAGCAGCCCCATTATAACGGTGTCCTGCAAACAGGGGAGGCTGATGGAGATGGCAGAGCACTGGGAATGATGGAGAGCTCTGGACAGGAGCAGTCGAGGGTATCTCATGTAACAAGGGCCAAAGCAGCCCAGCAGATGTTTCTAATTGTGATTTAATGCATCAGTGCTAAAACCTATCCTGTACACTGCAGGGTGACTCCTTCATCAGAACCAGTCCATGCACTGGTCTCCCCCCACCCCCCCACTGCTCCACAGCCCTGGCAGCTGAATATCAAAGCAATTACTTACTGACAGCCCAGAATATTGATATGCTGGAAGAAAAAAGCAGAAAGGACAAGAGGGACTGAAGGCATTTCCCAGCCCAAAAGGCAAACAAGTGTCCAAGTCCAAGCTCAGCCAGACAGAGCAGAGCTGCAGCTCCTGCTCTACACACAGCCCAGCTTCTATCTCTGCTGCTCTCCCAAACCTCTGTTTCCCCATTGCATCTCCTTAGTCCATTCATCTTTGGTGACAGAATACAGTCAGCCCCAACAACGTCCTGCCCCAGCTCCCCTCCCCAAGGTTAGATTAGGTTTGCATGGAATAGTTCAATTATCTCCATACTCCTGGAATGTCCCCACTAATTAATTCTTACCACCGTGGCATTTACAGAAAGGGAAGAAATCATCACCTCGAGATTTCACTGCTGTTTAACTCCTCAAAGCAATTTCTTAATGTAATTGCATTTTCTTAAGGACAAAGAAAACTTTGTGACGCCACTTAGCTGGCTTTCTGAGAGGCTGCAGTGAAGGCTGCTGTAACTCGGAGATAGCACCTAATTAATGGGCCTGCCCAGAAGACAACAGCTCCCATCCAAGAAAATGCCGAGCTTTGAGGCCAGCCTTTGCTCTATGTCAGAATGAAAAACGATAGAGAACAGTGGCCTTTTAATATTTTAAAGATTATAATGGAAAGAAACAAATAAAACAACAAACTTGACCCCACCCCCCCCACCCCCCCAAATGCTTTAAGGACATTTTAATACCTATATGTTGAGTCAGAGAGAAATGTAGGCATCTATTTCTGAAAATTGGGTTTAGAAGATGTCAGTCAGTTGTTTTCCCATCTCCAGTAAATGGAGTTTGAACAGCTCTTTTTGTTTAGAAAGGATCTTATCAAAACTACCACTCTGGCTCAGGCGCTGCCAAGCCACGTACACTGGGATGGTGAAGCCCAGGCTCAGCGGGCTGCAGGGCTTAGACACCAATCTAGGAGCTGCTCCTCTTGCTTGTATAAACACACACATCTGTGTAGATAAACATGACCCAGGAAATGTGTCCCAGTAACAAGGACTTCAGCACAAGACCAAACGCTCTCTGTAAACCTAGTAAAATGTGGACTTATAGGTATTAGCCTCTTGCCCATGGCTTGGCATGGGTCTTTTTGGAACACTCTTGGAAAAAAAAAAACACAACAAAACATAATAAAGCAAAACAAGGCCAGCACAGAAACCAGTTTCTAAAGCTTCCGTGACACTTTAATTCACAGACAGTCTCTGCTTTGATAAGATAGCCTGCTGAAAGCATCACATTAGATCATCTAATGAGCTGGGGGCTACGACAGCTCCGCTTGTGATTTTGAACATACCATAATTCAATTGAGAAACAAAACACAACATGCACTGCAGAAAATGTTTCTGCTGCCCTCTCTAATGAAATGTGAGGCTCTCTAAAAATAAAACAAAGCAAATGCAGTCACAATACGTACCCTGGATAGTCCTAAAAACTGCAGTATCCATTAAAGATCACTGCCTCCAAGAGGAAAATAAGTCAGCCCTGAGCGGTGTATACAACAGGTCTGCCCAACAAAGAGCCATTTGCTGGATTTGAGTCATTGCTTTTGACCTGTGGACAAATTTTGGAACACAGAGACACCAGAGAAAGCAGCAATACAACAACAAAACTCCCAAAGTGCTCCCTCCCATCATTCACCTCAGGCATTCAAAGGGGAGCAAATTATTTCCAAGTAAGAAACGTTGCCCTAGAGTCCCAGCCCCAGCCATGAGGTACTGGTGATGCTGGGCAGCAAAGTGCCACCACAGCTGGTGTGTGCAGCCCCTGCTCTCCCAATGGACTCAGTGCAACCACCTGCAGCCCCTCATAGGCCAGGTCTGTCCTGCATCTGAAAGAAACCAAGCAGAATAAATTCTGTGGGCTAAAATCTGTATCAGTGCCCACTGTATCCATGATCCAAAGACTGACTCACAGACTTGCAACAATTCTGCACATTTGTTCTCTAAAATCCTTTGCCGCAGCCTGCACGATGTGGAGCTGTTAGCAGCAATCAGTCTCACAGTGGCTCTGCCTTCCCTCCTGCGTGACACAAGGGAGCCCCTTTGGGTTGGTTTCTTTTGTTGTCCCTGATTACAAATGCCCTTGCACAGAGCTGAGGTTTGCTGGAGCTGTCTTCAGCTTGGCCAGCTAATGCGACCCAAGAAGAAAGGAGATTCCTCCTTCAACCCACCTTCAGATCTCAGGGATGCTGAGCTGTGAAGATAAACACAGACCAGATGCCCAGGAGAAACAACAACACAAACACCATCCCAATCCAAATAATGCAGAGCACAGCTTACTTATGAGTCACCCACCCTCCTCCTCCAGTACCTGCCCAGCACATCCCCAGCTCACACCACAGTGTTTCACTCCTTCTGTAGGGATGCCTCAAAGGACCTGGTGGCTGTAATGCTGCAAGGGCAGAGCATGAGCAGCCCAACCACTGTACCAAACACAAGATGTAGCAGAAGGGCTAAGCCCTCTCTGTCTGAGGCCCCTGACCAAGTCCCACATGAGCATCATGTCCAAGAGCTCCTGCAGAGCAGTGAGCACACTGCACCCACATCTCAGCAAGACTCTGAGCTCAAACAGCCAGTGGTGAAACAGCCATGTGCTGTGAAACGCAGCCAGCATGAGCAGATCACAGGATCGTAGAATGGCCTGGGTTGAAAAGTACCACAATGATCATCCACTTCCAACCCCCTGCTATGTGCAGGGTCACCAACCAGCAGACCAGGCTGCCCAGAGCCACATCCAGCCTGGCCTTGAATGCCTCCAGGGATGGGGCATCCACAGCCTCCTTGGGCAACCTGTTCCAGTGCGTCACCACCCTCTGGGTAAAAAACTTCCTCCTAATATCCAACCTAAACCTCC
>JACDJE010000119.1:811289-855676 GCA_016647715.1 Pavo muticus | reverse complement strand
CCAACCAGCAGACCAGGCTGCCCAGAGCCACATCCAGCCTGGCCTTGAATGCCTCCAGGGATGGGGCATCCACAGCCTCATGTGCTACAAGAACATATATGCATTGGCATACAAAGACCTCTGAAATGATTGGGAGCAGGGCACGTTTTTGAGTTAGATGTAATCAGCAAGTATACACTGTTGAATTCTAGTCTGACTGAAACTGATTACATATCAGACATAGATAATATTTTTTTCTTCTGAGAAACCCTTCTTGATTTGCAAAGAAAATCAAGAAGGTCCTTCAAGTAGCCATAAACTGCTAATTTCCTCCTTCAGCAAAAGGGAAAAAAAATGCAACCATCAAAATTTCTTTTCAAGGAGGCATTAAGAAGCATCAGCCCCAGACTGAGTGATATCCCAAGGACCACGAAGTTCTAAGATGGGTTGTGGCAATCATCCTCAATAATATGGCAAAAAGGAATAAGCTGCTAATTATCAATTTTCAGAAACAAAGCTGTCTGAGCTTCTGGGAAGGAGCGTGAACAGAGGATTAGCAAAATGCGGCTGGATACGTACAGATATGTTCTGTGTGACTGTCTCTCATGGCACAAACTCCATAAGCAGGGAAGATGTTTCTCATTCATTTCTCTGGATCATTTGACATGAATGTTCCTATTTCAGTTGGTGCCTTCACAGTCAGTGTATCTACGTGCTGTCTACACACCCGTGCTTTGATCCAGGATAAAATTCCTCTGGGTAAGACGGAGTGTGTCAAAGAGAAAAGGTGAGTATGAGCAATGCAAAGGTCTTAGACTCAAAGCTCCATAAGGTTCACCAATTACTAGGCGTACACAAGAGAACCACTGCACAGGAGAGGGCCAACAGCCTTTCTAGAGACTCTCCATCTTCTAACCACCATGTCCTGATGGCAAGGAGTAGAGCAAAAAGAAGCTGAAACCGATTTGTTACTAGTTCTTTGTCATCATTTTTTTGACCAACAAATTCAAATACAGCAGCAAACTGGATGTTTTGGGTAGATCCAAAATTATGACATCAGGAATTATTAAGCCAAGTAACACTTTTAAACGAATCACAGATCTGATTATACCTTGTTTCACTAACACTGAAGTCAGAAGTGTAGCAAGAATGCAGATGAATTTCTATGAGGCAAATATTAACTTTACTTTTGGCATTTGGGACCAACCTGGCTTAACCCTAATGAGCCAAACACCACAATCACTGGAGCTATCACTATGTTTGCCACTAGGAATTACAGGTTTTGTATCTTTAAGGTATACCATCCATGCAGCAGAAAATGGCTTAAAATAAACTCATTCTAGGTTGACTATATTAAATTCAATAGGATTTTTTTTTTTTGAGGCGGGATTTGTTTTGCTTTCTTCTTCTGAAACATAAACATTCTGGTCCAAAGAAAACGCAAGTACAGTTGTGGATGCTCTAAGTAATGGCTACACTCAAGAAATTCAGGAACAACATTAGAATCATGTATACAAAATAGGGGAGACCTTTGTGGAGGCAGAAGTCACAAACATGCAGCCTTTAGGCTTCATGAAAAATCTGAATGAATGTTGATCTTTAATAATATAATAATAATGTCTGTTATTTAAGAGAAAAGGATAAGACAGCCTCAAATCAGGCTGAGGCAATGAGTTGGACAGAGAGAACTTGCCACTGATTGACTTTGACATTGATAACAACTACCTTTTTGAAAAGAAAAACAGCAGCAGAGGCAATAAACCCTACATGGGTAGTGCAAAGACAACCTAGAATCATAGAATCATAGAATGGCCTGGGTTGAAAAGGACCACAGTGCTCATCCAGTTCCAACCCCCTGCTATGTGCAGGGTCTCCAACCATCAGACCAGGCTGCCCAGAGCCACATCCAGCCTGGCCTTGAATGCCTTCAGGGATGGGGCATCCACAGCCTCCTTGGGCAACCTGTTCCAGTGCGTCACCACCCTCTGGGTGAAAAACTTCCTCCTATTATCCAACCTAAACCTCCCCTGTCTCAGTTTAAAACCATTCCCCCTTGTCCTATCACTATCCACCCTCGTAAACAGTCACAGACTGGGGCAACAAAAGCACACCTGAACTCGATTTTTTGGTTACTCTCACTTTCCTGGTGGTATTATGTAGTACCAACACTTTATTTGCAGTTAATTAGAGAGATCATATATTTTGCTTGGGGTTTACAATTCAACCAATTTGTCATATGAATAATATCCTGTGCAGAACAGACAAACTCTGTAATTCCTCTGGTGCACCATAATTTACCAAAGATCTCCTTCAGATGTCAAAAGTAATTCACACCAGTAGGAATAACTGAGCTTAGAAGAATATACATACGTTCATATTGGAGGAGCCTGAGTAAGCTTGAGCCTGAAAGAGCCACTGAAACATCAGAGAAGAGTGGGGAATCGGGTACAAGAAAGCTATGCAATGAAAATCCAATCTCTGCCTTGAGAACAGGGGGTGGGAGGAGGAGCTGGAAAGGTATGGTCCAGACAGCTTAATTTCCCAGAAAGGCTTTGCAAGAAGCAGTCTGCTAATTCCTGAGTGCCTGGAAGATAACAGCGAGATGAGTAACTGTCACTAGGGATTTGTCAACAGCAAATCATGTCAAAAATAATCTCATTTCCTTCTTTGAGAGTGTAAGAGATGGGTTGCTAGGGAGAAACTGCTGATGTCCGGCATCTTGGCCAAAGCTTGGCATCTGATGCTGTTTAAGATAACACTGCCACACACCAGCCAGAGAAACATCACTCATAGTGCCGAAACACGAGCACAGGGTGATGTGAAACTCATCACGTGTTCACTGAGTCCTCATCAGTGGTCCATGACCAGACCTGAAGGCCATTTTGCAGTTGTTTTGCATCTGGCTCTATCCAGGCTGGATGCTCAGACAAGGAAAAAGAGCTGGACAAAGACAGCATGGAGAACTGAGGGGCGGGAAGGAGATCTGCAAAATAACACCTTGGCTTTGCAACAGATTACAGCTGAACAGGAATCTCTTACAATACAGGTCAGAGAAGAAACTGCATCTGTTGACCTTTCCAGTGCTGACCAGGACTTCCAAGAGGACAGCCACCCATCCCTTGCTGCAGGCTCCAGTCCTGTCCATCACTTCAGCTACAAGCAGCATTCCTTGTGCCCCTGCCCTGTGTGCCCATCCTGCTGCAAACGGGGACACGAGGACAGGCACAGTGCATTCATTGTCACAGAGTAAAAAGGAGAAACTGTACCAATAATGTGTATGAGCGATGAAATAAATCTGAATAAGCTGCCTCACCTTGAGGGAAACAGTCAATTAAAACAGGGGAGTATCAGAATAGCTTTATTGATAAGGAACTCTATTAATGGACTGAGAAACTACAAAGGGCTCTGGAAAAGTGAGAAATATGTATCAATTGTGAATGGTCTGAGTATCTTCTCAAGGTCCTAGACTACCCAGAAATAATAACTCCTCTAAAAATAGGGAGGATATGCCTCCTTTTTGTTTATTCGCCAGACTTTCTATTTACCAGCTCAATAGCAAATGAAAGGTGTGAAATTTCCCTTTTATTATGTGGAAAGCTTCTGAATATGAGAAGGGGAGCATGAGAAATCCCGTTACCGGGAATTTTCTGCCACAAACTTTCTTCATCTTGAGCAGCTTACTAATGCTGCCAGCTCCCAGCGCAGGTGGCTGCGGTCCCCACAGGGAGAAACTGAGCTCAGAGCGGTGTGTGTGTGGCTGCCTGCTGGTGCAACTGAAATCTGCCTGCACTGAGCAGAGCGGGGCTTCCCAGGAAGGTAGTGAAGCAGGGAAGCACAAGGGTAAGGCCTGTTGAGCTGTTGACAAAGATGCCCAACCTAGAGGTCCCATACTGTTTGGCACAACTCCCATTATTCTCAGCAATTTCAGAGAATCATAGAATGGCCTGGGTTGCAAAGGACCACAATGATCATCTGGTTTCAACCCCCTGTTATGTGCAGGGTCGCCAACCATCAGACCAGGCTGCCCAGAGCCACATCCAGCCTGGCCTTGAATGCCTCCAGGGATGGGGCATCCACAGCCTCCTTGGGCAACCTGTTCCAGTGCGTCACCACCCTCTGGGTGAAAAACTTCCTCCTAATATCCAACCTAAACCTCCGCCATCTCAGTGTAAAACCATTCCCCCTTGTCCTATCACTATCCACCCTTGTAAACAGTCATATCCCCTCCTGATCTGATTCATAATATGCGTTGTTGGTTTTTTTGATGGGAGGAGAAAAAGGAAGGTCTCATGCAAAATAGTCAACATAGGTTTCTCCAAAGCCTGATGGGAATGACCCAAAGAAAGAAGGTTCTTTGAAAAAGCATCACTGTCCCACAGCAACAAAGAGCCTGTTGGCTTTCACAGCATCTCGGTGTCTGCTGTAATGAGTCCAGCATCCCTTGGACTGATTCCATCAGAAAAAATAACTGATTATGTACCGGCACAATCGAGGTCTAATTTTGTTCCTGCTGCTGAGTGAAAGGAATGTGCCTGCTGACACCATTTTTTTCTCCACAGGCAAAATGATTTGCAAAAGTTCAACTTAGCAGCAGTGGACAAAATGACTGAATAATAATAATTAAAAAAATCTGCTACAGGAGAACACAGAGAAGGTAGCAATCATTCTCTGAACACATAGATTGCCTTAAAAGATTTTGCTTCATGAGATTGTTAAAGCCAAAAACACTCAAAAGTTAAGATAGAGGATAGTTATTTACTCAGCAAAAGAGACGATCATGTAATCAAACACTTGATATATTAATTCTGGAGACCATCTCTCTTTCATCATATTACAACACGGCTTCTTCAAAACAGGACCTGGCAGCTTTTCCGCCTCCTTTACCTACAATCAGGTCTCCGCACGGTGAGCACCTACAGCAGGAACCAACTGCTGAAGAACCATGACCTGCCTCGTTGAGCACACTGCCTGCTTAGGCGACACCTGCCCTGCCCTTACTGCTGCACAGCTGGGAAGGGAGCTTCCATTTTGTGCATCCTCATAGGAACTGTGAAGGCAACACCCTACAAACCAGAGCAGTGAGGGCAGCACTGCAGCAACACCATGCAGTGGGAGAGAGCACTGCTTTGACCCCTAAGCTCTTCACCCGCACCCCAAAGAAGCCCTGCACATGAGTTAGCTGCCAGATATCCTGAGCATCCCAGACCTGCAGTAGGTTTTGGGCTATTTGCTGCTACATTCCCCTTCGGAATTCCTAAGAAGAAAAGATACATCTCAGGAAGTTCTCTCAGCAACTACAGCTTTAATATCAAATAAGAAAAAATTCAAGTGATCTCATCTGCAATTATAATTTCCATGTTGCCAGTTTCTGCATATTCATTAGCACTCCAGGTCACTAGACGTGCATTGCCTTTGACCTTGTGAAATGTCAAAAAGCTCCCAGTATTTTACTTTGCTGATCAAACCATCCATTATTTCCATACATTTTTCTTCCCTTGCTACGTTCAGATAAATTACATACAAAGCCCTAATTGCTCACGTGCTATGCTGAAATCGTTCTCTATCTAAACCTGCACGGAGAAGTGAGAGACCAGAGCCTGGTCTGGTGGATGGCGACCCTGCACATAGCAGGAGGGCTGAAACTAGATGAGCATTGTGGTCCTTTTCAACCCAGGCCATTCTATGATTCCATGAAAATCTACCCACAAGACAGTGTTAGCAGTGCCTGGACATTTGTCACTGAAGGAAAGGGAATCCTGAGGCTCAGACAGGCACTGTGCACCTGTGCTGTGTGAGAGCAGCCCTGGTGAAAGCCTGCAGCCCAGGGACCGAGCTCTTCCAGCAGACCATGCCAGGATGGAGACAGCCACTTCAGGGAGCAAGCTAATGTAATAAAGGCAAATGGCAGCAACACATATTTTGAAGTTTTCGAGTCGTTTAGGTCAGTTATTAATTCCCACACTCAAAAACAAAACTCAAAAGAGCATAGTTATGTAGTAGTAGTGAAGTCCAATTGTAGCTCTCCTTTTGCATGACCTCTCTCCATCAAAAGCAAACCCCACCTGTGGAGAACGGTGACTAGCCAGTGACCTACAAAGGAGGTACTTCAGAAAGTAATAACCCAAACAGTCTGGGGATGTATTGGATTACATAAAACTTGCTCTGAATATTAATCAGCTTCTCCTACTAAAATGAACACTTATTACATAGGGAAAAAAGAAAAGAATGTTAATAGCATCAATCTAAAACATAAGATTCAGATTTCCTTTATCATTTCAACATGCATAAACACAGGAGTCAATGGTTAACTAAAAATAAAGACATTTTCCCCACTCAGCTGCTCTTCTCCCTACAAAGATTCCCAGACAAACCCTTTTACAATACATTACCACAGTTAAATTTTTTTAGGCTGATTTGAAAATCCAGTGGGTTTCACCTGAAGTTGAAAAGCTGAACAGCACCACGACTCAGAGCCCATAGGCCTCCTGCAGGTCTTTGGTTTCTCATCCTTCCTTTCCTAACTCTCTGTTTCTCTCCATGAGACTTCAGCTTGTTATTTCTAGTTCAGTTTAGGATGGAGAACACTTCATTATTATATATATATTTATTTTTGCATGAAAACTTTTGCTCTATTAATATAAGATATATTTACATATAAATATTTCATCAGGCACGTATTTAGACAGTCACAGATGTGGCAAATTTTGAGCTGCCAAATTGCTCCTAAAGCATGAAAGATTATTACGTTTCCCAACTTCACCTGCAAATGACATCCACAGTCACAACAAAGAGGACCCAATTCTGAGCTGTCTCCTGCTGATGTAAAACCAGAACAACTAATTTATGCCCCGCTGATTCACTCCAGCTTTGGAATGATGCACCTGAGATCATAATTCAGCCTCATATTTCTTGCTAATTAGCTCTGTTCCAGTTCAGATTTAATCCCTGAAGGACATTCCCTTTCAGCATGATTTCATTCGTTGTTTACAATTTATTACTGAGTAGGACTGACACACATAGACCAGAGCCCACACGGAAGGGGAAATTCAGAGCACCACAGCGTGGCTGAGTGCCCTGCCAGCCAGGTTACCGTGAAATATGTTTGATGTTTTAAGAGGCTTTACAAGTACTTGGAGACCAATGCATTCGGAAAACAGTTTATATTATAAACAATATTTTATACAGAACTACAATATACGAAACACCAGCCCAAGATGCAGCAGTGTCCACTGTGACAAATGATTGTGTCCTTCCTGCTATCATCGCTTGATAAGGTACACGATGTAAACATTTGATTATATTGTACTCGATGGCATTTTTATTTCCAGAGCCTTCTCTTCCAGCAGTAGAAACAGTGCATTTAAATTATGACTGGACAGCGCCCTGTCTGCCAACAGTGAGCATTTATTTATTTTATTTACCAACATTTGCACACCAGATGAGGGTCGGTGCTGTGGGCAGCACTTCCCGCTTGAGTTCCTCATCTCTCTTCTCCTGGGAGCAGCTTCCTTCAGGAGCATGTGTTGGGAGCAGCCCTCCCATGCAGCCCTTGGTGCTCCAAAGGGCTCCACCTGGAGCAGCTCCTGGCTCTGCTGCGCACTCTCAGTCCCACAGCACCAAAACACACCTGGGAGATGCCTTATTTAGATGCTGGCACTGCTGCTTGGCAAGGCTCATTTGGCATGGGTAGCCCAGTCCACCCGATACACTGCTCGTGTCATTTAAACCTGCCTAAACATGGCAGGAAGATGCAGAAGAGCAGCAAGAAATGGGCACAAGCACTTTACATTATAGCCTCATTCACAGAATCATTCAGGTTGGAAAAGATCTCTAAGGTCCCCAAGCCCAATCCCAGCCCACCCCACCATGTCTATTGCCCACGTCCCTCAGTGCCACATTCCATGGCTCTTGGACACCTCCAGGGACTGGCACTCCTCCACCTCCTGGGCAGCTGGGCATCACCACTCTTGAGGAAAAGAAATGCTTCCTAATATTCAACCTGAACAACTTACGGCCATTACCTCTCATTCTATCACCAATTCTTCCCCCAGAGGTCTTCCCCACACTCCTACAGGAGGTGGACATCACAGTGATACCAAAAATCAGATCCTGCCCTTTGGACTTTAGCCCTTCTTGCTGCTGGTGCAGTATTTCCATGTTCCTAACCAATCTCTCAGAGAAACACCAGCAGGACTCACCAGATCTATCCAACACCGAAGATCAAAATCAGTAAACCCCACAGCTTGAGGTCAGTGCCAACATACCCAAGAGAAAGCAGCATGGGATGGCAATAACAGCAATAACCAATAGTGTAATATATAGCAATAACCAAAGCAGACAAGATTTATTGACCAAATCAGATGCTTCACACCTTTCTTTATTGCAGCATTCTCAAAATCTCATTAAGACCTCTAGGGTGGGAAAATGTTATCTCTATTTCATAGGTAGAGAAGTTGGGACATAGGAAAACCAGCCCGGACTCTTTCCTTGGGACAGACTCTGCTGCTTCCTGCAGGTGTTTCACCCCCCAGAGCCACGCAGGGAGCACCGGTACCTTATAGCTGGATCATTCAGATTGCCATTTACATTCCTCTCACGAGCCTATCCCATTAGCCCTCAAAACGAGTATCTTCTTGTCTGTATTTTACTATTTAACAATCACTGTGACAAAGAGCACATGGCTCCTGAAGCGCGCTGCAAAGCACAGCGAGCACTGCCTACATCAACACCTTGTCCAGCAGACCGGGGCCCAGGGTGCTGAGTCTTCCTTCACCTCTTGTTTCCCGTGATGCTTTTGCTTTTCTCTAATACAAGTTTTAGAATTTGAGGGAAAACGGGAAACAGCTGAAGTTTTAAGCATGACTTGAAGCCAGACTGTGGAAAAGCAGAGAAAGCAGCTATTCTTTCTAGAGAAATCACAGTCTGGGAAGCCAGTGTTACTGAGCGTGGGGATAAAGGGAAGGTAGGGAAAGAGTGAGGAGCAAAGAATCACACACAGAATCACAGAATGGCCCAGGTTGGAAGGGACCTCAAGGATGGTGAATCTCCAACCCCCAGAGGAGGAGGAAAGAGGAGAGAGGAAAGGCAAAACTCTGCCCTCTGAAACTGGAAGGACGAACTGAGAGTAGGTCAAATAAAGAAAACGTCTTTACCTTTGTGTTTATTCTTAGCAACAGTCCTGAAATTTGAATTGAGGAATACTGAAAGATTTGCCCTCTGGAACAGAACAGAGTAGCACAGCACTGGTGAGACAGAAAGTCCTCCCACAGCAGAAACTCTTCTTACACTCTTGAGAATGGGGCTGTACGCAGCTGCAATGCTCCACAAACATATCTCACACCCATGCACCACATACAAACCAAAAGCAATGAGCTAATACATAAACAAGTGCTTCAATAAATCCCTTTCCCTTTTGTAACTGATAGGAGGATATAAAATAAATGCTATAAAATTACTGAAAAGAACTGATTTTTACGACAATTGAATAAATGCTACGCTGGATGCGGAAACAACACTGAAGTCAGTGTGGACACACACACTTTCCTCCCACAAGAAAAATAATCAAAGCATTACAGAGCATCTGCTTTGTCCATTCAGCTCCAAATTGTCACTCACTGGGATCTGAATAAAGTACGCAGGAATCTAAATCAGGACGGATTAAAGAAAATGCTTCTGTAAATGCCTGTTATATTCCTGTTCATTACAACAGTTTTCAAGTTGTCTCTCTCATCTCCATCAGAATACATGAATTGCTGCATCTAATGTGGTGCTAAAAATACATAAGAGCTTTCTCCTCTATAAAATACAGTAAGATAACAGCAACACAAGCACGCACCAGGTAATGGATGCTGTTGGAAGCCAGCAGGAGTCCTCCCATTGGGTCCACCAAGGACTGGCTCAGTGCAACATTCCCCACAACACACAGTCCCCCGTCCCTTCCTCTCATGTGAAATGCTTGACTGCCTCCCTGCTGCAGCACCTGCTTATAGGCTTTGGAGCGGAGACCAGGATAAATAACTGGATAAACAGAAGAGTGTCTGTGAATTTCCATGATTTGAAATGGTCTTTATGGTCTGATTTTTGGGTGATCCTGTGTGGAGCAAGGAGTTGGACTCCTAGATCCTTATGGGTCCCTTCCAACCTGGGGTCCTCTGTGATTCCATGACATCAAGACTTTCAAAGCAGAACATGAGACTTGTCACAGATGTTATACAGAGCCATGTTAAGAGTGCTTCTGAATACTTGTTCTTCAATTTCCCCCACTGAATTGAGCTTCTGAGGATTCCAAGGCGAAAACAAAAGAAAAAAAAAAGCAAAGCTGGAAATTACTTTTTTTAGCTGAAAAAAAAACATGAAACAGGGCTTCTCAGGACTCATAATGCTCCTAGGGACTGAGAGAAGAAAATCCTGGTGACTCATGGGAGAGGCAAAGGGTGGCAGTGGGAACAGTGCAACCAACTTGTCCCAGCTGGGAATGCTAGAGCTGCTTTACCTCCAGAGCTGCACTCTGCACAGACACATGGAAAGGAAGATGTACTCTGGCAAAAGGAATCATAGAATCATAGAATGGCCTGGGTTGAAAAGGACCACAATGCTCATCCATTTTCAAGCCCCTGCTATGTGCAGGGTCGCCAACCAACAAACCAGGCTGCCCAGAGCCACATCCAGCCTGGCCTTGAATGCCTCCAGGGATGGGGCATCCACAGCCTCCGTGGGCAACCTGTTCCAGTGAAACAAAAAAAGAATATAAACTGAATGGCAAAGATGGAAGCTATCCAAGCTATTTGAAACTCGTGCACATTATTACCTTTCTCACCTGCCACTGTTGCTCTTTGAGGAACCACAGTCTCAGTTCTATGAGCAACCCTGCTGCTGTCCTGAGCTGTCCCAGCCCATCGTTTCAGGAACGTTGGGCTGGTGAGCATCACAAGAAATTTTCACAACTCTGATTTTCTTTAATGTACAACTACAGTGAGTAATCTTTTGTTGTGTTTTTAATGTTTGCAATGAATGGCAGAGAAATGTCCCAACAAAGCTGTGGTAGCTTAAATACAGTACACCCAGCCCCAGGCACACACCTGATAAACTCCAGCCACTGAGAAGCCCCGCAGTGGTTCTGTGCTGCTGCTCACTGCATTCCCCCAGCAGTGACTGCTGTTCTCTCATGCCATCCATGCCATGGGGACACAGGGCATGGCACTGCCATCTCTGTCACCCTCAAACCACCTGTGCCCAGGGGACACATCCATTCACAGTACAGTCTTTATATCCTGTCCTCTGCTCCTTCATGTCTTCCTCGTTCCACCTTTTCATTCTGTTTACTTTCTGTTAATCACCTTTTTGTGTGGCTAGAATCAAACAGATATAATGACTGCTTGTTTCAGGAGATCTGAAAGAGAAACTGCATGCCATCAGCAGCAGCCCTGGCGATAATAACTGCAAAAGCAATCATGAGAAAAACCATCTCAGTAATAATGATAAGAATAAAAGTTATTGTGCCACCAAGGGCTCCCTAGTGCTACCACAGCTCTGGATTAAGGCATAGTGGCTGGAGGTTGGCCCAGCCTGTGCATACAGGAGCCAGTCCTCCCTGCTACAAGGCACGTGCTGTAGGATTGCCATGGTTAGGAGAGGACCCTCCCTGCAGTGCTTTTATACTCAGAAAGAAAAGACAGAGCTTGTCGTGGGGTATTTAAGATCCATGCCACTCCCTGCCACCTCAAGGCAGGGAGACGAGGACACCTCTGCACCAAATGGAGACACATCGTGCAGATGAGGTGATGAACACTCCTAGATGAACCCACCACGGCTCTGGGGACGTCCATCAACTGCTGCAGGCTCTGCTCTCTGCTCTCTGCAGGCTGGGACAGAAGCACACAGTGACAAAAAGCCGTGTCACCGCACCAGGAAGCAGCACTGATGGAAGCACAGCAGATACCACAACATGTCATCAAGGGCAGGAATGATTTGCTACACCACAGACCTTGAAAAAATCAGCTTAGTTGACTATTAGTAATCACTACGTATATTGCCTGTCTCATCACTGAAGGTCTCAAATGAGGTCAGCTGGGCTGAGCACAGGACGCTGTTAAAAAGAGAATGTGCCCTTACACTTGGCATCTGAAACTGGAACAAGTGCGGGCTGCACAAGTCACTTTATAAGCAGGTGAAAACAAACACAACAATTCAGCAAATGGAAGTAAACATCTTTATCAGACACGCAGCCGTAAGGAACAGCTCCTTGTTCCCCACAAGCATCATCAAACCAGACTTTTCATTTTCCAGTAATAAACACTAAGTGTTGCCAAATTCACTGATTTCCCCTTCTGTTTTCCCCCCCATTCCTGATGCTGACTGAGAGAAGTAGATTGGGTTTTTGCAGTAGAACAGTTCTAACACTAAGGAATAGAATTTTGCTAAACTTTCTTACAAAATGGCTGCAGGGGGTGTTCATAATGAATCATTGGACATAGCTTAGTACATGGTAGAGTAGGTTTGCCAAGTAGCTTGCTTGTCAGAGTACCTAGACCAGGGCAAGGTAATAGGGAGGGAGAGTCTGGCATGCATTGTCCTCCTGTCCCCCTTGAAAAACACGGAAGGCCTAGTATGCAATGCTCATTTGTTCCCCCCATTGAAAGATGAGAGAACAACAGGTGGGGGATAAACTGATAAGGAAAAATGTTTTAGCAAACACAGTGGGAAGACTGTGAGCTTGATACGCTTAACCAACAAGCGACAGGAGAGAGATCACCTGTGTCAGAGAGAGGGTATTCAATGGAGGGGAGCTCAGCGATAAGCTGTGCCATTTCTCCCATGCCATAAGGGGGTGTGCACCCATTACTGCAATAATGAATAGACCTGCTGCTTCACAAAGATCTTTGCCTGACGAGAAATTATTGATTCGGAGCATTTCTCACACGACAGTTCACTTCCAGTGTCAGAAGAGGCCATACAGACCTGCACGCAGATCAGCTGAGAAGGAGCAGCTCTTGCTCTCATTTCTTCTTTCTTGTTTAACAGTCTCAACAAATGAGATCAGTATCAGAGCTGCATTTATAGAAACATGCCCTCCTACCTCATATGCTCGTTTCTGTGTCAAGAAATTTAGTGCTAAGCGTTGGGAAAATAATCATGGCCCTGCACTTTTTTTTAAACACAGATGGGGTTCCCATGCCATTTTTATTTCTATATTTACATTGAAACCATGAATTCAAGGAGCTGCAGAGCCAAACAACACAGCATCCAAAATGTAACAACTGTTCAGACTCTCACTGCTGCTTATTTAAGGGAGAAATAAATCAACTTCTTTTTCTCAGCAAAACCACAAGACAAGAAACTAAGGATCTACTCACACTGTACGATGAGCTGCACCAGAGCTTCTCTGGGCTTCACGTTGAACCCGTTGTACTGGCTGGTCTGGCACCTGTAGGTGCCTGTCATCTCCCGGGACACGTTCACTATCCTCAGGATGCCATCGTAGCTCTCCATCTGCATCGTGCCATCTGGCATTGCAACCTCCTTGTCGGCGCGGGACCACAGGATGATGGGCTTGGGCTTCCCCGTCACCTGGCACTGCAGCTCGATCGTGTCTCCTTCCCGTGTCACCAGGGGGGACTTTTCTTGAGGAACAGTCAGATTGGGTGGGACTTCAAAGGAGAAGAAGAGTTTGACAATTAGCATTACAGAAGCATTAACTGGCTTTCTTGCTTATACAGTTCCAATTATATATCAAGGAATAACTTATACACATAGAGCAATACATATTGATTACACGTATCAGGAGTCTGTGAGACACCACTTTATTTACAAGGCAAAGGGCTCAGCTGCTTGAGGTGGTTAAAATAAGATTTAACAGCCCCAGCCAAGGAACTTGCTCATCACCCTGCAGACACCCAATGTGCCAAAATGCCACACTGGTGTCTATCAATCAGCACATTGGGACCAACTGTTGCAGCTAGCCCTTTATCACCATGAATCACAGCTTTCCTTTGTATGGGTATTTGTAACTACAGCCATTTTTTTTCCCAACAGACTAGCTGCTGATTTTATCCACGTCCAAAAGGCCACGCAGAGGAAGGAGCAGGCCAATCAGAAAGCAGCTCAGAACTGACAGCCTGGAAGTAAAACACAGTTGGTGTGTTCCTAGCACAGGAGGCTCCTTCAAGCTGCACTTTTTCAGATATATTTGCCTTAACAAATATGGAAAGAATAGGCGAAGAACTGCAGCCAACAGAACGAAGGTAACCCTGTGGGCAGGAATACTTGGCATGGCTGTGCTTATCCCTCCTGCTCTCTCTAGCCTTGCGAGTACATGACTACCTAATTGCAGAATCACACAACTGAAGGGGATGGAAGGGACCTCAAGAGATAATTGAGTCCAATCCCCAATTGACACCAACTGAATTACAATTATAGACTAACCTGAGTTGGGAGGCACCCTTAAGGATCACTGAGTCCAGCGTCTTAGCAGTGATGTTGCAAGGTCCCTGGTCAGAAAATCATGTGTCACCACTTGCAAAGCCAGCAGAGTTCATGTGCCACACAGCCCACCGAGCACCCGTGGCCATCCTCCTGGTGGAGGCAGCCCCTCTGCTGTGGTGGCCGCATTTGATAATTACAAACTGCTGCAAGCCCTGCAGGCCTGATGAAAACAGTTTTGCCACGTTCAATTATCGTCACCATCTCATCATACCTATATCAGTTTTATATCCAATTTCCTACTTCTTTCTTAGCACAAGGCAAATAAAAGCGCCATCTCTGAAGTCACTCATCATCTCCAGACCACACACCTCGCCTTCGGCTCTGAAGATGTCAGGATGGGGTGGCCTGGGCTGCAGTGTGGTGCGTGGAGATATGAAAAGCCTGATTTAAAAACCCAGTTTCCCTTTGTGCCTTATTAAATGTTGGCTGCATGTGCAGGTCTACAGCCCTGAAATAAAGAGTTACAGAGCCCCTTGTTTAACACCAGTCACTTACAGACCTGCCTTGCACTACAACATCCGAATGCCAGCACTGACAAAATACAGCTCCAATAATTTCACTTCTGCCCCTACGTCTTTCCTGGGGTATCAAATTTTTGCTGTACAAGAAAAGTACAGCAAAAAAAAAGTCCAAATGAGTTTCCAGGGACAATGTTTTTGGAACGTAACCTGGGGTGGCACATGAGGAGCACAGCATGCCTGAGCCACTTCTTCCTTGGCAATGAGATGATGCCTGACAAGGTTATCCTGCCACATGCCTTCTGAACAGCCAGCCCGCTCAACCTCTTCCAGCACCTGGAGCAGGACCCGGACGCCCACTCCAAGGTGCTGTGTGACTTCAGGGAGCTGAAAGATTGCCTCTTCAGACTGCTGTTGTTTGGACACTGAGAGGCCTTCGTGCGCAGAGCTCTGCTTGCCGGGAGCACCGCACACGGCAGCCGTTCCCTGCTACCACAGCGTGAGGAGCCGGACCCCGTGCAGCTGAAGAGGTCTCTGCGCAGAGCTTCTAACAGAGACTCCTGTTTCCAGCTGGGCAGGGACTGTGCCAAGAAATGCCTTGCTCAACTCAGTGCTGTGTTTGAGTGTGACCTGTGCAAGGAGGGACTGCAGTGTCAGTTGCACAGTGCCGTGGTGAGACGGCTTCAGAATACTGCCATGATGGGAGAGTCCACAGTCCCCAGGGACAGTGAGATCAAGTGCTCGGTCACCCTCAATTTCAGAAGATGCTCTGTGATGTTCAAACAGCCTCATGTGTCCTTTTAGGAAAGCGGAATGCCATCCTATTTTACCAGAACCTCTATCAGCTGGGGTAGGCGTATGAGTTCACAGGAAAACTTCCATGCTTTGTTCCCTCCATTTTAGTTCTTTGGGAAGAATAGGAAGGCAACAAACTGCTGCTCTGCTGCACTATGATTTTGGCGTTGGATTTTATCCCAGCAGGCAGCTCCGCAACGCACAGCTCTCTGCTCACTGTTCCCTCTGTAGAATTGGGGAGAGAATCAGAACAAAGGTGGAACTTGTGAGTCAGGAAAAGCCGGTTTAGTAGGACAGAAAATGGAGGAATAATGAGTGAAGAATCATCCAAAGTGTCCAGGGTAGGGGTAGAGCTGCCTGGAGCGTGGTTGCAGCTTTGCTTTGTGACTGTGGCTTACAGTGCCTGTGGGTGAGTTCTGTGGGTGCCCTCTTCCCCCCAGGGCTGTACCTCCAAGTCACTGCATGGCATGTTGATGTGCTTATCGAATCTTCAGTCATGAAGGGGTTTGGTGTATTTTCCATTACCAGATCCATCTATATATTTTCACAAACTTGCAGCTACTTAATTACCTCTCATATCTTTATTCTGCTGTCAAATTTGGCTTGAAGTATCTGCAGTCCGAAAGCTGCAAGGGTGCAGTGTTCTGGCCTGCCAACTGACACGCACAGGCAGCCTGATGACACAGGACTTGTTTCCACAAGCAATAAAGCTGAGGAAAAGCCTTAATAGAAACTTAAATCAATGCAATACCCACAGACAGAAGGAAGGGAGAATTTAAAAAAAAAAAAGCAAATGTGAGAGCTGCAGGCTTGAGGAGAAAGTAATCATTTGACATTTTGTTCCCTATCGACAACGTAGGACTGAGGAGCACGGGGTGGGCAGCTGAGCCAGCAGGGGTGCCCAAGCAAGGTGTGGGAGCAGAGGGGCAGGAGAAAGGATGTGTGAGCAAGGGCCTGGGAGCAGGTAGAGGAGCTCCCAGGTGAGCATGGTTGAACAGAGTGCCCCCAGCTGTGCCACGTGACACCAGCTGTGCCAGGTGTTACCAGCTGTGCTAGGTGCCACCAGCTCTGCAGCTGCAACCAGTTGTGCCAGGAGCTGTGTTGGGTGCCACCAGCTGTGCCAGCCTTCGTCTCCCGGCAGGTGCTGCTGTGGCACAAGCAGAGTCTGGAAGGGACTCAGCCCTCTGCTGAGGCATCTGCACGTGTCTTGCAGCACCAGCTAGAGTCTGCTGCAAATAAAGGTCAATTCTGTTCCTGCTTGCGAAGAATAATAAATTGGCTATACGCTATGCCTGAAACAACAAGCATCACCTTATTTATGCTACAATTGGCTTGAAAAATAAGGGAATACTCTTAGTGCTTAAACCTGTTTCCCAAAGCAGAGTGTTATCACTCAAGAAACAAAAGTGTTAGTTACGCTGAAGTAGCACCTAGTTTAAAAATGCATATTGTTATCCTTTGGAACTGGCACAGGCTCACACATCTGAGAGCTACTGCTGATTTATGTCCACTCCTGGCTTTTAAATAAAACTGTCTCAGACAGCCTTTGCCTCCAAAAGCCAACGACTCACCAAAGGTCAGATGGCAGAAGGTATCACTGTATTTTTCTCTACAGGAGAAGGCGTACGGGACCCAAATAGATTGCTCAAAGACAAAGCCAAAATGTATACACTTTATTATGTTTATGCACTGAGTATTCTGCATAAACATAAACTAGTCATAGTCTGGTCTAGATCTTGGAAATCCTGATGAGTCATAGAATCATAGAATGGCTTGGGTTGGAAGGGACCTCAAGGCCATCAAGCTCCAACCCCCCACCACAGGCAGGGCAGCCAACCTCCATATCTAATACTAGACCAGGCTGCCCAGAGCCCCAACCAACCTGGCCTTGAACACCTCCAGAGTTGACTTACTGTACCTACTTTAAACCTTCAGATAGCTTAATTAACTGCCCTGTGATTGCACAAAGAAGGGAGGGCAGATGCAAGAACCTGCTCACACAGAAATCATTTGACTGGGCAAAAGACAAGCAACATGAGAAGGTCTTAGAAGTGTTGGCCCAAAGGCAAGCGTGGGGAAGGACTGAGTGTTTCACTGGGGATTATAGGGGGTGTTGAGGTTACTGTCAGTTTTGGGCTTGGTGCCTCCAAAGGACACCCTGAAGCCATGACTGCCAGCCTAAGCAGTGACAGGGAGGTGGTGGCTACAGGAGTTGTGAGATAGGGTGACCAGACTGATTAAAATGAACTAATGGTAATAGCTTGCAATTGCAGGATAAAGGAAAGCAAAGCGTGTTTGAGCTGCATATCAAGAAATACTGGAAAAAGTACTGGAGATGGCTCAGAAATAAACTGAAAAGAGATTATCACATCGTTTTGAGTGATCTGAATTTCCAATAATTTGAATTTTAACCAGCCTGGACAGCCACAGCTGAGGAATGTACACTGTACTGGCTAGGAGGCAGAAGTGAGATTATTTGCTCCAATATTTATAAATTTGAAGGTCTGAATCTTTTAATGCTCATAATCCTCAGCAAGACACATCCACTTCAGTCCCTGTTCATGATGTGTCCATTATGTGACTGAGGTGGGGGCTGCAAGATGGGTAAGAAGGGCAAACTGAGCTTTAGAATCGGAAGCCAAGGTGGAGTACAAGAGGCATTAGAGTGAGATCATTTAGCCTTTGCAGGGCTGCAAGGGACAGTTATTCAGGTCCTCAAGACATCTCTGTAGACAGAGAATAAAACTGTTCAGTCTGCCCTTAAAGTGCATTTCTTTAAAAAGTGTGAAAACCAGGAAGCACTGCTGAAAGGCTCTGCAGAGGTGGGCAGGGCAAGCAGCCCAGGTCAGGGAATTTCCTTCAGCTTTCCCATGGCCTTTCATCACTAGGAAAGAGGATCTACCGAGTTCCTCCTCCGGAGGGCAAACTGAGTGAGGAAATCTTGCCTTGATTTGAGTGAAATCACTTTCTCTGACTGTGTGCTGTACCCCACAGCCCACACTTCTCGAGCACCAGCCCAAAGTGAAGACATGAGCAGCGACCACTGATCTCATGGCAGTGCTTGTGCAGAAGGTCTATTCAGACAGCAATGTAATTCCAGAATCAACACTCAGCTCATCACATTTCTACTGCCTTAAAACACCGCCTTAGTCTGCAGTCAGACTCTGAAGAGGTACATTTTAAACCCAGGACACACACAGCCAGCAGCAAATTAGCCAAATTAGCTCTCAGCCATCTCGCAGGAGCCATGGCAAGAAGCTCCACGTGCCATATGCAAAGCAAGTTGCCAAGCCGAGCACCACAGCCCTCCAGAGAAGAACAAAGAGATTCAGCCCTGCACGCTGCTGAGGAAGGAGTGTGCTCGGGCTGCTCGGGCACAGGGGATGAGCACAGCCCAGAGGATGCAGTCCTGGTGGGGCTGAAGGCATGGGGATGCCAACAGAGGCAGGCAGGCTGCAGGAGCACACAGCCAGCCCTGCTGCAAGTGGTGCGATGGGAAGGGACGGTGGTTCCCAGCGATAAAATTAAGAAGAAAAATCTCTGCACATTAAGTGCTCTAAAATAGAGCTATAAAGGAAAAGCTTTTTAACAAAATATGGCATTTATCTGTCCCTTCTGCTCACCTATTCCCTTCAAAGATAAACTCTGAAGATAATGGCCCACAAAAAAAATCATTAATTTGCTGCAATAATGAAAAGTCTGCCTGTTTTCTGGTAGTATCCCTGAAGTGTCTCAGGGCTGCCCATGAACGATCACTCTGGACAGTGCTTAAGGTTTACAAACATTGTTATTAGATCACTAATTATCTCTCAGAAAGCATTTTTTCATTATGCTAAGAGGCTGTGCTGCGATTTTAATAAACATTTACAACTAAAATGAAGTTCTCTTTTATGTATCATCAAAGGAGGAGAAAGGTGACCAGAGGACACATACTTCACAAACAGATCGAGGCCACATGTTCTAATACATCAGTCAGGGCATTTAATTAATTCACTATTTAATAGCTGATTAGTTTAACAGGGAAGCCCTCCCATCACACTACAAGGTAGATACGTGGCCTCATAGAAGTGTTCAGGTTGGAAATGACCTCCAAGATCCCCAAGCACAACCCCAACCACCCCACCATGCCCACTGCCCACATCCTCAGTGCCACATCTCCATGGTTCTGGAGCACCTCCAGGGACGGTGACCCCACCACTCCATGGGCAGCTGTGCTCTTTCACAGAAGAAATGTTTCCTAACATCCAGCCTGAACCTCTCCTGAAGAAGCTTGAGGCCATGATCTCTCCTCGCTCTTCAGGAATTACTTTGCCTGTCTCTGGAAACACTCATGCAAAACATAATCAATTTACTGGCATGACTACCTAGGTGGTGCACACTCAACACGGCTTCAGGTTCACCCAGAGATGCAGAATTGAGATGATGTATTTACCACGTAGAGTATCTAATTGTATCCACTCTGGGTAGGGCTGAAACAGTAGAAAGAGCTCTCTTAGTTACAGAAAGGTCACTGCTACCTGCTGTCTGGAACATCAGCCACTTCACCCAGCCCTTCTGACAGCAATTCAGGGCAGTGCATCCAGAGAGAACAGCTAAAATAACCCCCTTGAAAGCACCACTCATTTCAGTGCACAATGCGGCCTCCAGGGGGAAGATGAGAAGAGAAAAAGCCAGAAGTGACAGATGTTATGTCTCCTGCAGTACTGATACTGATTTTAGGGGGATAGGGACAGAGTAAGAGCCCACACTGAGCACAGCAGAGCATAGGTGACCTAAAGCCTTACTTTTCCTCCTTTGAGTATGATATTTAGGCAGAGAAAATGATCACAAAGAAAGACAAACACACTCCTCTGATCCACCTCTTTTTGGGTTACCTTGAGCCCATTTTGCTGTTGGTTCTTTTTTTGCTGTATTAACTTCTCTTGCCCTCAGATCCCCCACAACACATACACGCACAGAAAAGCCATCTTGTCATTCAGCATTGGCCTGGGGTTGGTTTTATGGCTGGCAGGGCTTTTAGAGGACAAAGACGCAAGCTTTGAGTCTCCATTTCCACTATTCAGTGACCTACTTACAGAGATGTAGTGGGGAGGCTGCAAGGGGATTACTTCGGGTCCATTTAGACAAGGTACTCACGTGCCTTCCCTGCTGAAAGTACAGAACATCAAGGGAGAAAACATTCCTGCTGGAGTGTGACACCAAGCACGCCAGCAGGCTGGCACACCATGCCTGGCTGTCCCTGCCCAGCCTGCTGCTGCTTGAGACCCAGCCATCCCCTGCCTCCGTTGGGGAGACACAGCTGCCCCTGCCTGGCTTTGTGGCTCCAGGAGGAGCCTGCTGGATGTCAGGAACAGGGAGCAATCCCAGAGCCCATGAAGCAGCACCCAGCACAGCACTGAGTGCCTCCAACGCCAGCTCTGGCATTTGGAGAAACGTGTTTGTGCTCAGGCCTTATGTTCACAATTACCACGGCACTAATGATTCTTGATGAATCAGTAATGACCTTCAAATGTGCGCTGAAACTATTTCAGCTTGCACTTAATCAGGTAATGAAGTCACACAAATAGGCAGAATTTCTTTTAGAGATGCTAAGCGAGGCCGATTCCAAGCACCAGGCTTTTCTCCCCGCTCTGATTTTCCTGGGTATTGCAGGGCAGTGTTTGTAAGGGCTGACAGAGTCCATCACCACCTGTGGGAGCTCTGACGGGGTTACAGGTACAGCCATCTACCAGGTGCTTCCAATACATCCTGTCAATGTCCCCAACGAATCCCCAGCAAGTACAGATAATACAGCAGGCACTTTCTGCCAGGTGGAAATGCATGATTGCACAGACGTCACTGTCTGCTTCACCCTAGCAAGCAGGCAACAAAGTCTGCATAACACTGCTATCCATCATAGAATCATAGAATGGCTTGGGTTGGAAGGGACCTCAAGGATCATCAAGCTCCAAACCCCATCATGCAAACTTGGCACTTACCCTAGAACAATCCCCTCTGTTTGTAACTCAGTTCTTTACCTGTTAGCGAGATGTGCATTAATAGTGTCCCTGCACTACTCCAGCACAGCCTCTGTGAAGTTAACTACAAGTGCACAAAAAAGATCATTTCAGGATTCATCAAGCAGTAACAATAAATACTTCTCAATGATAGTTGCACAATTTCATAAAAAGAAGCAAGATGTTCAAAACAAGAACAAAACTAAATGGAATGTGTGTTTTTTTCCTCCTGTCTCGCAAGGTTTATATATATGTATGTGCTATGTTTCAGGGCGGAAATACTGCAGAGGTGAACTGTGTCAGCACTGACTGCCTGTTCACTTACGCAGGCAAAAATTGGCTTTGCATCAGTGACCACAATTCCCTGCATCTCATTTTTACAACACGAGAAGGGAGCATATAAACAGGAAGGGGAACGGCTGTTTACGAGGGTGGACAGAGATAGGACAAGGGGGAATGGTTTTAAACTGAGACAGGGGAGGTTTGGGTTGGATATTAGGAGGAAGTTTTTCACTCAGAGGGTGGTGACGCACTGGAACAGGTTGCCCAAGGAGGCTGTGGATGCCCCATCCCTGCAGGCATTCAAGGCCAGGCTGGATGTGGCTCTGGGCAGCCTGGTCTGCTGGTTGGCGACCCTGCACATAGCAGGGGGTTGAAACTGGATGAGCATTGTGCTCCTTTTCAACCCAGGCCATTCTATGATTCTATGATATGATTCTACCTCTCCAAACTAGACTTCAGTTATCTACAAAGAAGCTACAAAACCTGCTGTCAAGATTTTGCTGAAGCCAAGGCGAACAGCTTCCCCTCCCTTCTCTTGCCCACAGACCCAGGTTTCCATCCCAGCAGGCAGCCAGGTTGGGCCAGGCACAGTTTGCTCCCTGACCATCGCAGAGACTGAGGTGGGGCTGGGCAGCCTGGGCTTCCTTACATCACCTTCTTGCCTTTTTAGAAGAAAGGCTCAAATTTGCATGTTTCCAGTCTTCATCAGACATCGTTAGGTCGCTGTGAACTTTCAGAGATGATAAAGTGGCCCTAAAGGGTTACTGGTCAGCTCCCTTAGAAACCTCCTATCCAGACCCATGGACTTACCTGAGTTCCTTTTGTTTATTTGTTCCCTATGTCTATCACAGGTGAAAACGTCTCCATATTCCTCTCTCATCTCAGCCATGTCACTGATAAAGCCACGTGTGCAACACACTTGTAACCTCCAGGTCAGCTTGGGAGGAACCAAGGAAATGAGGTCTCCTGAGCTGTCTGCTCAGGACCAAACCAGGACAGTTTGCCAACATATAACTGCATTGGTCCCAAGGAAGCCCTGCATGCTCCAGTTCCAGCTCTTGGCTGAAATGCAACACCAGCAAGCAAAACCATTCTCCTATTAGCACCTCTGTCTTACTGAGGATGGATGGCAGGTTCCAAGATTGCAACCTAAGCAATAATTTATCATGACAGTTATAAGAGAGATTGTTTAGACATGTTATGTACTTGTGAAACAAAAGCAATATTAGAAGAGTTGAATAATAGAAATATGGACATATTTGATGCAGTAGAGTGCAATTAATCTCTCTGAAAAAGTAGAAAGCGATTTCTTGAATGTGCTTGGTAAAAAGGGGTCAGAAGATGCCTGTTAAACATTTTCTTTCCACACCACAGAAATGGTTTTCAATTTGTTCTTTGTTGTCTCACGTCTAAACAGCGTGCAACGCATGCCTTACCCCAGTGAATGACATGCACAGTCTGAGGGAAGCTCTGCAGTGCTTCACATAAAAGACAAGACGGAGAGCAGTTGTAATTCTGACACTCTTTGTCTCCGTTTTTTAACATTAAATAGTGTTCTGAAAACAGAAGTGCTTGTTGGCTTGTTTCTGCTTGCTGTTTTATTTCTGTAGAAATCAACCGCCAACCCTTATTTTTGGCTTTAGCTGATTTTTTCAGGAGGAAAAAGTCCTGCATTCAGAATGCTCTCTAGTTTATGATATTAACATGGGCTACCTCAGTTATTAAACTCAACTGCTGGGGGAAAAAGCCTGAGAAATGTGTTGGTTATAAGCAAGCTATTAGCAAAGAGATAAAGAAAAGCAGAGAATTAATGTTGTGTTACATGGTCCTACTCCACAGCCACAACAAGGCATTTATTATCAGTCAAGGTAATAGCCAAGGTTTTAGCTCATCCAAAAGAGAGACATTTCAGTCACTGATCTGGAAATATGCATAATAGGTATCTTAAACTTCTTCCCTGTTGGGAATTGCATGATTCACCAATAAGCAGTGTATAATCTTTAAGAAAAAAGAGAGCTCCTTCCGCTGTTCTTGGCACTTGCTGTTCCGTCAGAGCAGCTGGATGGGCTCAGCCCGGTTAACATAACACCCGCCTACTTCTCTGTGTCATTTCCTACCAGCTATTTTTTCATGATAGCCTGGAAGTCCAAAATAAAGGCCAAAATCCTTTTTTTCAGAAGCAGTAACTTTCCTAACAATAAAAGCAGGCATATTTGAATAAATCAGACCTTAGTGTGCTCTTGGAAGAGAGCATCACGTGCCACTTAATCTTTTAATCAAAGCAACTCAGCCCTTGGTTTATGTCCTGCTTGGATATCCCCATGTTGAGAAGCGCTCTGCATATTCACCTCTGTTTCCCAGGAGTCGAGCAAAGCTCTAACCTGGCTACACAGATGCAAAACTGAAACCAGAGCAAGCCTTACCTGTACTGCTGGAGATGTTGACATCAATGCTGATATCCGATATGCCACCTCCTTTCAGAGACGCGACACACGTGTACGTCCCAAAGTCTGTGAATTTCAAGTCAATGATGTCCAGGTTGGTGGTGCCAGGCGACACGTCGGGGTCAGTCTGTGTGATGACCATCCTCTCAGAGCTTCGCAAGGGCCGCCCATTTTTAAACCAGCTGAACGTGAGCTCCTCCGAAGGGACAGCTTCCACCTGGCAGGAGATTTTCACCTCTCGCCCGATCTGGATGTTGTCATCCTTGTGGTATGGGTCAGGGGTGATCCAAAAACGTCCTTTTTTTAAGGCTGAAATATGCAAAAAAAAGAAAAAAAAAGCCAACTGTTTAGTCTAACAAAGCACCAATTTTGCATCTTCAGACTTTATGAAAACTTCATGCTTCACTTTCTCTCTCATACTATGGTTGGGAAGTCACTGAAACTTCCCATGCAGACACTTGGCACATCTTTGTAGCATGAGACCTTATTCAAATACCATCAGAGAGCATTCACTGATAAAACATTTGTTACTTCCAAAATGAAAAATAGGGATTCGTAGTGTCTAAGTTATGCTAAGCTGCTGACAACTGAAGAGTAACCAAAATAATTCACAAATTTTTGTTATCCGTTTCTGGAGGTCCTTACAATCCCTTCCTCACTCCCATGCTATCAGAGCATTGAGAGAAAAGAAAACAGAGATATCAATCTGACATCACTAATAGAACCAGTAGTGTTACCTCCAATCTACCTGGAAACAAACATGGCCATACAAAACAGTTTTGTGCCAGCTGGTTCAATGGGAAGAGATAAGACATGCCCAGGGCTACAGCCTGCCCTGGTTTATGGCTGTGCTCTTCCCTGTGGCAGCCTGGAGGGTTCTCCCATCCCTGCACAGCCAGAGGCAGGCTGCCTGCTGCCACCTCCTGAAGGCAGCAGGGCTGAAAGGACATCATTATTAGGCCCTAGCTAACCGTCAGTAGTAATAGGCAAAAAGTTGCTCTTCTGAGATATAACCCTGTGAGGGAGCCCATCACGAGTACCATGGTTACATTTCCACGACAAGGATCCCACGGATCTCTGTCTACATCCGAGATGATTCAGCAGTACACATTTAATTAATTCTCCAGCCCCCAGTAAGGCAGACACAAGGCAGTCTGAGCGTTTCAGATGGGAACTGTAGAGCAGGCAAGTTTCTGGTGGTCATCCCAGAGGCAGGCTTAGCGCTCAGGAGGGCTCCCTGCCAACCTGGGGAACACCATTCCTCACCATCTTCCTGGAAAGACGAGCATCTGTAACTCACATTTTCTCATCAGTCTACTATACAAGAGCAAAATAACATTGCAAGTCACTTACTTGAATTTTCTTGTCACTCTTTTAATGAGCATGAAGCAATCCAGAACTGCAACCATTTACGGCAGCAAATTGGTTGCTATAAAACAGTCTTGGTTCAATAGTTATTTTTGGACAAGTGCTTCAGAATCAGCCATTAAGTTCTTCAAATACAAATATATTTTCATGTACCGAATACAAAACACTATTTATATAATCTCAAGATCCCTATCCCCCTATATATGTCTCCCTAAGTACATACGCATGTATATGCATTTATATATACTGCCCCCATCTAGAAAGCTTTGCAAGGAGAACACCAGCTAGGAAATACCAGTTACAAGCAAATAGCGAGGTTGAAGACAAGCACTGGAAGACAGCCATTTCTATCTGACATTTCTCTTCATTGTGCTGACTTCCTGGTCGACTGAAATGTTTTCCAGGCTGCCTTGGGTTGCCTCCTGCTCTCTCTGCCCTCCCACTCCATGAAGAGCACCCAGGTGAGAAGCATCTTAGTGAGAACAGGATGTATTAGCAGCACTCTCCTGCCTGGCCTCCTGTATTTATACACATACAGCCCATGAAGTGCGATGCTGCTACAAATGGCAAAGGCTGTGAGCTGGAAATTCCTGTGTCTGCATCTCATACTTTGGGTAACCCACGGTTTGCACTTGCTGCATACAGAAAGCATAACAACATCAAATACAAAGACATAAATGAGGCACCAAGGATGGCAGAGAGCCCAACGGGTTGGACTGTCACATCTCTGCAAGTGGCGAAAATGCCCATTCAGGCTCCGTTTTGTTAGCTCAGTAGCTCCTTGAACAAAACAACTCTTTGGAGCTTACAAATGCCTTGCTGAATTTGCACTTCCATGAATCTGAGGATAATTAGCATTTAATTAATTAGTTGCTGGTTGGTGTTTTTTTTTTCTTTTTTATCCAATGCAGGAAAGAAACATAAAATCTGTCGGCCTGTGGGCATCCCCTTGCACACGGCATGAGAAACCCTTCCTGCTGAGGACTCCAGGCCTCTCAACCAGCAAATGAAGACTCGGTGTTCGCTGTGCTGCTCAGCTATGGCATGCAGGGTGTCTGCCCAAGTGCTGTCATTGAGATGTAACTATGCATTAAAAAATCCAATATGTTTTTAAGAATTTGTGGGGTTTGAAAATGGCCCTCATTCAGCATCTATCATTCCCTTTTAAAAGCTGCATCCAGTTCCCCAGGAAGCAGAATTAACACACGCTTTGATTCCAGAGGATGAACCATACATTGTATGACAGTTAGGAACTATCAGAGTAAATAACTTTGAAACGCAAAGTGAACTTTTTTGTTTGAAAACAGAAGAACAAAGAACGCTTGCATCTACAAAAAATCAGCAAATATATTATGCACATAATTTGCAGACGGGGAAAAAGAAACAACAAACTCATAATAGGCATGATGAGCAGCACATTTCAACCAGAAATATTTGCTAATAACTTCAATCAACTGTTTTTATTTCTGATTTTTTTTTCTTGTTAGCTTTGAGTGCTCGTGCACTAATTACAGCAGTTTCTCCTTGCTATAAATGAATAACAAGGTCTAATAGAAAAGTCATATTAACGCTTGCCCATCCTTTCATTAACTCTAAATCCAAAGAGTGTACATCTAACCTGAATATTTTTCTGTACATCTAAATACAAGGAGTTCAGAGGGTGATAAGGCACTGGAACAGGTTGCCCAAGGAGGCTGTGGATGCCCCATCCCTGCAGGCATTCAAGGCCAGGCTGGATGTGGCTCTGGGCAGCCTGGTCTGGTGGTTGGCGACCCTGCACATAGCAGGGGGTTGGAACTGGATGATCATTGTGGTCCTTTTCAACCCAGGCCATTTTATGATGCTATGATTCTATGATGGTCATGTCTCATTGTACTGCACAGATAACGTGAAGGGAACTTTGAGAAATTCTGAAGTGAAGGAACAATCTCAGAAACAGTGTCAAGAGAAACCCTACATCCATCGCTAACAGCCATGAACTCTTCACATCAAACATCCAACAGCTGTTTAACTACAATCTGTAGCTGAAAGTCAGCATCCTGTTTCTCTAACCCCACTGTCCAAGGCTTCAGAACCTGCACAGCCATCAGCATTGTCTGGCCATCAAAATCAGCAGAAAATTTGACTTTACAATGTAGTGCCTTTACAGAGTTAAGCAGCATCATTAACAACCTACATCCATAAATCACTGCTCTCCATCATCACCAGAATAAACACAGTGACAGATAAACACAATTAACCTGTGTCCCTTGGAGCTTCTAATGTGGCATCAAAGTGTGTGAAAATCACCATCTGTATCTGGAAAACATCCTTGGGAAACCAACAGCAGGCGCCCACAGCCTCTGACAGCTGTACTCACGTGGAGCTGGAGGGGAGGAGGAGCACAGGGCAGACATGCTTCTCCAACCCTCTCCATCTCCATCTCCATCTCCAGAGCTCTTTTTTAGGAAGGGGAAATTGAACTCAGATATCCTGCTCCAGACCGATGAGACTCCAAATCACTTCACACACTGGAAGCTTCCTGACTTAAAGGGTTAGAAAACCTTCTGAGTAGAGGAACCACTCTCAGTCACACTTATGGAGAAGAGGGCTGTGTGAGTCAGAGCGTAGGGCACTCTTGGCTGGCAGAGACAGGAGAGGCTGGGATGACCCTGCTCAGGCCCTTGAATGTTGTCATAGCAATGAAGGGTCCCATCAAGCTAGACTCAGACCCAGAGCAAACAGGGTTGCCTTTGGAAAAAGGACATGGGGTCAGCAGACCTCTCCAGAGTCACCGCTTCCAGCAGTTTTGGGAATACAAAGCTGCTGCGTGTAGAGTCTCAGATCTGCACAAGATCATAGAGTCATAGAATGGCCTGGGTTGAAAAGGACCACAATGCTCATCCAGTTCCAACCCCCTGCTATGTGCAGGGCTGCCAACCAGCAGACCAGGCTGCCCAGAGCCACATCCAGCCTGGCCTTGAATGCCTCCAGGGATGGGGCATCCTCCTTGGGCAACCTGTTCAAGTGCGTCACCACCCTCTGGGTGAAAAAAAAGATGAACATTATTTCCAAGAAGACTTCAGACCTCACTGATTCATGTGTTGCGTTCTATTCAGGCCTCTCAGGATCACCTGGGCTGAGCCTGATACAAACCCAGCAGGAATGGATTCTGCACAGGGGTTTGCACTCATAGTCAATTCCCATAAAGCAGTGGTCTGGACTTTCCTCATTTGTAGGTTCTTGGACCATAACTGGCAGGCATTTGCCTATCGATTTCAAGTGTGTTAGAACGTACAATGGATTCTGATTCTGTTTTTTCACTGCGCTGTTGGTTATGTTTGAAGCATTGCTGGAAGGCTTCCATCACAAAGATGGGGTGAGACACAGTGAACAAGAGATACAGGGTTATCCAGCAAAATGTGAGCGGTGGTGCTGCAGCCATGCTAACCACAGCTGCGTCCCAGCAGAGATTTCAGAACATAATCAGCTCACAGGGCTGGAAAATATTAGCCAACGCGCAAATAAGTCTGTAACTGTACTTTGAGACTGAGAACATGCCCAGGAAAGTGCCAGTCTTTCTCAAAGAGGCCCCAAAGAACTATGATGTGATCAAATAAAAAAAAGATGAAACAATTTCCATCCTCAAACTCTTCACAGAACTCTTCAATGTCTGCTCTCCCTCATTAATTACATTTCAAAGTAATAAAACGCATTTCAGTATCTAAACGAAGGCCGATTTGCATTCATCAGGTTAAGTTGTATCCTCCCACCCCCACTCGGATCAACCCAAGATGCTCCTTTAATCCATCAAAATGTTCGTATCTCAGAAACGCACATTTCATGATATATGAACAGCATCAAACACTGTAATTGAATTCATTAGCTGCTGCACTATTTGCAGGCTTTGACATAATAGTTATTGGCCACTGACTGCTTCCTAAGCTGGCACGGGGTGTTGGGGAGCGCTCAGCTTTGTGTCTGCTGATGTCTGTGGCTGTGTGCAGCCTGCGGCAGGAGCAATACTGAGCAGCAGAACTGTGAAAATTACTGATTTTAACCTTGACTGAGCAGTTGGGTTCCACATGAGCTTCAATCTCGACGCGCCAACCAGAAGTGGCTTTGACTAATTTTCATTGTTCCCCTTCGTGTTTTCTTTAGGCTGGCAATCAATTTTGTTTTGAATTCTTCCCAGTGAACAAGAAGGGCATGTCACCTGATAACGTACCACGCAGACGTGAGGACCTGTGTGTGTCCTGGAGCACTATGGGTACATTTTGGATGCTTATTGAGCTCAGTACTCAGAATGCCACTTGTTTCTGAGCACCCAGAACCTGCATTTTGTCAAATGCCAATACCTTCATCTCCAGATCCAGCTCACTTCCACTCTGCAGCTGATGCGGGTCCTGCATTACACCTGCATCCCTGGGTCAGGCAATGCAGTCGTCCTTTCCTAATGCTCAGATGTTACTGACCCTTCTATGTTTCCCTCTCACATGCACAGAAAAGTGTTTGTGCTACTTGGAAAGATTCTTAACTTTATTTTTAAGGCTAGCAATCCGATCCAAAATTCACCATTGGGAACGGTGCTCACTTCCAAGAATCCCGTGTGTACTGGGTTAAGTCATTTGCCTTGACTTCTGCTTCCCAGCAAAGGTTAAGAAAACACAAAGAGCACCATGGGAACAGCTTGTTTGGAAAGTGAGCTGCCAACCCAGCTTCATTCTCCCCAAACTCCAGTCTCTTAATCCAGACACTGGCTGTTTGCTTTAAAAGGCTGAGCTATATCTCTCCAAGCTACTGCAGCGATCTTTGTACCGAAGGATGATTACTGGGATGATTCATTGCTCCTTGAAAAAAAGACGTGAGGCAGACAGCGGGTAAAGAAAGCCAACCCTTATCATCAGCTCTTGCTTCAATCACACTGGGCTCCTCGTCTCCTTAGAGCCCTATAGACGGGAAAAGCAATCCTGCTTTTCACACAGCCGCAATTCAAAAGATTCACAACCTTATAACAAAGATTTTAGATAGTCCCTAAAAGACTTTTGAAGCGCGCTGGTAAACTTAAACCTTTTTCCAAATCTGTCAAGACATCCTGAGAAGCCAACTTCTCTCACTGCACACTGGTGCTTACATTTTTAGTCCCTGCTGGTTCCCAGATTCTGTAGAGGAAAATAAAAACTCAACTCCCTTCCTCTCAAATAGAAACTCAGTTTGATTTTGATTGCAGCTGTGGCAGTGTCAGACACAGCTCACCTCCACCAGCTCTATGGCAATGGCTTTCCCATACAGAATTTTGGACACAGATACAGCAGTCGGTTAAATACAATGGTTCGGCTTTCAAAACCAGTGCATTTCATATATATGGTGTAAGCATCAGGGCCATGATTTAGCAGAGGGTTGTTAGTTAGGGCAGTATGGTTAGGTTGTGGTTGGACTTGATGATCTTTAAGGTCTTTTCCAGCCTGAGCAATTCTATGATTCTATGATCTGTATCTGGATTAATGGATTTAACAATAAACACACGATGTAAGCATCCCACCACCAGGAAATAAGGAAAAACAGAATAACTCGACTCACTGATGTTAAAGACATGCACCAATGTACTGCATTAAATTAACTGATATTAACTTAAATCTGTTCAATTTAGATCTGCACCAGGTCTACCCTTGGAAACCACAGTGCAGTCTGTAAGCCCTTTTCTAAGGGGAATGCCCAGCATAAATGGACCCCTACTAAACAGAAAGTCATTCCCACTTCATTCCCACAAAGAGGAATGGAAATCCTTCTCTGACACTTCTTCCTTCATTAACAAGTCTACCTCCATCAAATCAGCAGAAGTAAAAGACAGATGCTTCCATAACCTCTGAAGAAGCACAAAGTCCTTCTGCTATTCTGGCCATGGGCGGCGTGGCTGCACGTTCTTCAGCATTCTACAGCATGTTGTTGCCTTCAACTGTATTTTAAAATAGCTAAGCCGAGCAGAGACAGTTCAACAACTGTCCAGAAGCTGTTTCTCATTGGTGAATATCACAGTGTAATCTGCTGAACTTCCTTCTGTCACAATAAAATGTATTTTCAAATTATTTTGTGCACAAAGAACACCAAAAACACGAATTTGTAGTGGTTTTGTTGTTGTTGTTGTTCAAACAACATTTTTGAAAGTAATCTCAAGTCTGCCTCAAAGCATAGTAAGGAAAGCATTCTGAATTGTGGTCTTGCAGCCTAATGCTAAGATACCAGAATATTCTAGGAAAAAAAAAGCACATTCCATATAACCAAGTTTGCAGATATCAGCTTTCCATAATGAAAGTTTATCTGGTTTGCAGCATCAGTACAGTCTGCACATCAGTTCTGGATGTGGAGGAGCCTACTCTGAAGTGTCTTGTGAATAATCACTTCCACTTCTTTCTGATGAATGACCATCATCCATCATACTCAGCACCGTGCTGGGATGGAGCTCCGTACAACAAATCTCAATAACAAATAGGAGATGCCATTTGCAAACGGGATCATCTTGAAGACCACCCTATTCTGCTGTGATCATCACAGCCACACCTACACCTGGAGCAAAGCATTATCTCAGTGTAGCACCAAGTCCAAAAAAAACCTAAGACTTTACCTGAGCACGTGCTTCATGTCACGCTGCAAGGATGGCTTTGAGCAAGCAGCTGGGCCAGGGGCTGAAAAATCTGGTCTGCTGAAATGGACCTCATGATGGGTTGGTTTTTCTGCTTTTGAAGCAGAGTACGAGTTTTGGACAATAAAGGACTGGAACCTTTACTGGCAGGCTTCGGTTATTGAAACTGTAAGCTTGTTGGACAAAACCTTGGTGTCCAGCTGGTGCTTTAAGAAGTCAATTTTCCAAAAAGCAAAGAGAATAAGATTAATGGATTTGGGGCAATAATAGAAGCAGACAAATATGTAAGTCCAAATTTTTGAGTTATGTAAAGAAGAATTGTATAACGTGGTTAAAAAAACACTATTCTGAAAACAAAAAATGGGAGTTAGCTTCTTTGGTCAGTGAAAAAAAGAAAAGATCCCAGGATGGCTGTGGCTGGGGACACTGCTGGGTCCATCTGAACGCCCAGAGACAGGACTCAGCCCCACATCCAGGCAGCTTTTGGGGTTCTCCAGCAAGGAGACCCCACAGCCTAAAATTTTAAAAGCTTGAGCTGTAAGAAATGGGCAGGGTGGCAGTAATGAACAATTCATGGCTCTGCATATGTGGTTAAATACTCAGATATGTGCTGGTAACAAAATACAGTGGGTTAAGAAAAGAAAAGCTGCAGTTCACAGGCCCAAATTCAGTTCCTCATTGTCACTTTGCACTGAGCACTTCATGAACTGGGCTTGTTTAGCTTGGAGAAGGATCCAGGGAGACCTCATTGTGGCCTTCCAATACTTAAAGGGAGCATATAAACAGAAGGGGGTATGTCTGTTTACGAGGGTGGATAATGATAGGACAAGGGGGAATGGTTTTAAACCGAGACAGCTGAGGTTTAGGTTGGATATTAGGAGGAAGTTTTTCACTCAGAGGGTGGTGACGCACTGGAACAGGTTGCCCAAGGAGGCTGTGGATGCCCCATCCCTGCAGGCATTCAAGGCCAGGCTGGATGTGGCTCTGGGCAGCCTGGTCTGCTGGTTGGCGACCCTGCACATAGCAGGGGGTTGAAACTGGATGAGCATTGTGCTCCTTTTCAACCCAGGCCATTCTATGATTCTATGATATGATTCTACCTCTCCAAACTAGACTTCAGTTATCTACAAAGAAGCTACAAAACCTGCTGTCAAGATTTTGCTGAAGCCAAGGCGAACAGCTTCCCCTCCCTTCTCTTGCCCACAGACCCAGGTTTCCATCCCAGCAGGCAGCCAGGTTGGGCCAGGCACAGTTTGCTCCCTGACCATCGCAGAGACTGAGGTGGGGCTGGGCAGCCTGGGCTTCCTTACATCACCTTCTTGCCTTTTTAGAAGAAAGGCTCAAATTTGCATGTTTCCAGTCTTCATCAGACATCGTTAGGTCGCTGTGAACTTTCAGAGATGATAAAGTGGCCCTAAAGGGTTACTGGTCAGCTCCCTTAGAAACCTCCTATCCAGACCCATGGACTTACCTGAGTTCCTTTTGTTTATTTGTTCCCTATGTCTATCACAGGTGAAAACGTCTCCATATTCCTCTCTCATCTCAGCCATGTCACTGATAAAGCCACGTGTGCAACACACTTGTAACCTCCAGGTCAGCTTGGGAGGAACCAAGGAAATGAGGTCTCCTGAGCTGTCTGCTCAGGACCAAACCAGGACAGTTTGCCAACATATAACTGCATTGGTCCCAAGGAAGCCCTGCATGCTCCAGTTCCAGCTCTTGGCTGAAATGCAACACCAGCAAGCAAAACCATTCTCCTATTAGCACCTCTGTCTTACTGAGGATGGATGGCAGGTTCCAAGATTGCAACCTAAGCAATAATTTATCATGACAGTTATAAGAGAGATTGTTTAGACATGTTATGTACTTGTGAAACAAAAGCAATATTAGAAGAGTTGAATAATAGAAATATGGACATATTTGATGCAGTAGAGTGCAATTAATCTCTCTGAAAAAGTAGAAAGCGATTTCTTGAATGTGCTTGGTAAAAAGGGGTCAGAAGATGCCTGTTAAACATTTTCTTTCCACACCACAGAAATGGTTTTCAATTTGTTCTTTGTTGTCTCACGTCTAAACAGCGTGCAACGCATGCCTTACCCCAGTGAATGACATGCACAGTCTGAGGGAAGCTCTGCAGTGCTTCACATAAAAGACAAGACGGAGAGCAGTTGTAATTCTGACACTCTTTGTCTCCGTTTTTTAACATTAAATAGTGTTCTGAAAACAGAAGTGCTTGTTGGCTTGTTTCTGCTTGCTGTTTTATTTCTGTAGAAATCAACCGCCAACCCTTATTTTTGGCTTTAGCTGATTTTTTCAGGAGGAAAAAGTCCTGCATTCAGAATGCTCTCTAGTTTATGATATTAACATGGGCTACCTCAGTTATTAAACTCAACTGCTGGGGGAAAAAGCCTGAGAAATGTGTTGGTTATAAGCAAGCTATTAGCAAAGAGATAAAGAAAAGCAGAGAATTAATGTTGTGTTACATGGTCCTACTCCACAGCCACAACAAGGCATTTATTATCAGTCAAGGTAATAGCCAAGGTTTTAGCTCATCCAAAAGAGAGACATTTCAGTCACTGATCTGGAAATATGCATAATAGGTATCTTAAACTTCTTCCCTGTTGGGAATTGCATGATTCACCAATAAGCAGTGTATAATCTTTAAGAAAAAAGAGAGCTCCTTCCGCTGTTCTTGGCACTTGCTGTTCCGTCAGAGCAGCTGGATGGGCTCAGCCCGGTTAACATAACACCCGCCTACTTCTCTGTGTCATTTCCTACCAGCTATTTTTTCATGATAGCCTGGAAGTCCAAAATAAAGGCCAAAATCCTTTTTTTCAGAAGCAGTAACTTTCCTAACAATAAAAGCAGGCATATTTGAATAAATCAGACCTTAGTGTGCTCTTGGAAGAGAGCATCACGTGCCACTTAATCTTTTAATCAAAGCAACTCAGCCCTTGGTTTATGTCCTGCTTGGATATCCCCATGTTGAGAAGCGCTCTGCATATTCACCTCTGTTTCCCAGGAGTCGAGCAAAGCTCTAACCTGGCTACACAGATGCAAAACTGAAACCAGAGCAAGCCTTACCTGTACTGCTGGAGATGTTGACATCAATGCTGATATCCGATATGCCACCTCCTTTCAGAGACGCGACACACGTGTACGTCCCAAAGTCTGTGAATTTCAAGTCAATGATGTCCAGGTTGGTGGTGCCAGGCGACACGTCGGGGTCAGTCTGTGTGATGACCATCCTCTCAGAGCTTCGCAAGGGCCGCCCATTTTTAAACCAGCTGAACGTGAGCTCCTCCGAAGGGACAGCTTCCACCTGGCAGGAGATTTTCACCTCTCGCCCGATCTGGATGTTGTCATCCTTGTGGTATGGGTCAGGGGTGATCCAAAAACGTCCTTTTTTTAAGGCTGAAATATGCAAAAAAAAAGAAAAAAAAAGCCAACTGTTTAGTCTAACAAAGCACCAATTTTGCATCTTCAGACTTTATGAAAACTTCATGCTTCACTTTCTCTCTCATACTATGGTTGGGAAGTCACTGAAACTTCCCATGCAGACACTTGGCACATCTTTGTAGCATGAGACCTTATTCAAATACCATCAGAGAGCATTCACTGATAAAACATTTGTTACTTCCAAAATGAAAAATAGGGATTCGTAGTGTCTAAGTTATGCTAAGCTGCTGACAACTGAAGAGTAACCAAAATAATTCACAAATTTTTGTTATCCGTTTCTGGAGGTCCTTACAATCCCTTCCTCACTCCCATGCTATCAGAGCATTGAGAGAAAAGAAAACAGAGATATCAATCTGACATCACTAATAGAACCAGTAGTGTTACCTCCAATCTACCTGGAAACAAACATGGCCATACAAAACAGTTTTGTGCCAGCTGGTTCAATGGGAAGAGATAAGACATGCCCAGGGCTACAGCCTGCCCTGGTTTATGGCTGTGCTCTTCCCTGTGGCAGCCTGGAGGGTTCTCCCATCCCTGCACAGCCAGAGGCAGGCTGCCTGCTGCCACCTCCTGAAGGCAGCAGGGCTGAAAGGACATCATTATTAGGCCCTAGCTAACCGTCAGTAGTAATAGGCAAAAAGTTGCTCTTCTGAGATATAACCCTGTGAGGGAGCCCATCACGAGTACCATGGTTACATTTCCACGACAAGGATCCCACGGATCTCTGTCTACATCCGAGATGATTCAGCAGTACACATTTAATTAATTCTCCAGCCCCCAGTAAGGCAGACACAAGGCAGTCTGAGCGTTTCAGATGGGAACTGTAGAGCAGGCAAGTTTCTGGTGGTCATCCCAGAGGCAGGCTTAGCGCTCAGGAGGGCTCCCTGCCAACCTGGGGAACACCATTCCTCACCATCTTCCTGGAAAGACGAGCATCTGTAACTCACATTTTCTCATCAGTCTACTATACAAGAGCAAAATAACATTGCAAGTCACTTACTTGAATTTTCTTGTCACTCTTTTAATGAGCATGAAGCAATCCAGAACTGCAACCATTTACGGCAGCAAATTGGTTGCTATAAAACAGTCTTGGTTCAATAGTTATTTTTGGACAAGTGCTTCAGAATCAGCCATTAAGTTCTTCAAATACAAATATATTTTCATGTACCGAATACAAAACACTATTTATATAATCTCAAGATCCCTATCCCCCTATATATGTCTCCCTAAGTACATACGCATGTATATGCATTTATATATACTGCCCCCATCTAGAAAGCTTTGCAAGGAGAACACCAGCTAGGAAATACCAGTTACAAGCAAATAGCGAGGTTGAAGACAAGCACTGGAAGACAGCCATTTCTATCTGACATTTCTCTTCATTGTGCTGACTTCCTGGTCGACTGAAATGTTTTCCAGGCTGCCTTGGGTTGCCTCCTGCTCTCTCTGCCCTCCCACTCCATGAAGAGCATCCAGGTGAGAAGCATCTTAGTGAGAACAGGATGTATTAGCAGCACTCTCCTGCCTGGCCTCCTGTATTTATACACATACAGCCCATGAAGTGCGATGCTGCTACAAATGGCAAAGGCTGTGAGCTGGAAATTCCTGTGTCTGCATCTCATACTTTGGGTAACCCACGGTTTGCACTTGCTGCATACAGAAAGCATAACAACATCAAATACAAAGACATAAATGAGGCACCAAGGATGGCAGAGAGCCCAACGGGTTGGACTGTCACATCTCTGCAAGTGGCGAAAATGCCCATTCAGGCTCCGTTTTGTTAGCTCAGTAGCTCCTTGAACAAAACAACTCTTTGGAGCTTACAAATGCCTTGCTGAATTTGCACTTCCATGAATCTGAGGATAATTAGCATTTAATTAATTAGTTGCTGGTTGGTGTTTTTTTTTCTTTTTTATCCAATGCAGGAAAGAATCATAAAATCTGTCGGCCTGTGGGCATCCCCTTGCACACGGCATGAGAAACCCTTCCTGCTGAGGACTCCAGGCCTCTCAACCAGCAAATGAAGACTTGGTGTTCGCTGTGCTGCTCAGCTATGGCATGCAGGGTGTCTGCCCAAGTGCTGTCATTGAGATGTAACTATGCATTAAAAAATCCAATATGTTTTTAAGAATTTGTGGGGTTTGAAAATGGCCCTCATTCAGCATCTATCATTCCCTTTTAAAAGCTGCATCCAGTTCCCCAGGAAGCAGAATTAACACACGCTTTGATTCCAGAGGATGAACCATACATTGTATGACAGTTAGGAACTATCAGAGTAAATAACTTTGAAACGCAAAGTGAACTTTTTTGTTTGAAAACAGAAGAACAAAGAACGCTTGCATCTACAAAAAATCAGCAAATATATTATGCACATAATTTGCAGACGGGGAAAAAGAAACAACAAACTCATAATAGGCATGATGAGCAGCACATTTCAACCAGAAATATTTGCTAATAACTTCAATCAACTGTTTTTATTTCTGATTTTTTTTTCTTGTTAGCTTTGAGTGCTCGTGCACTAATTACAGCAGTTTCTCCTTGCTATAAATGAATAACAAGGTCTAATAGAAAAGTCATATTAACGCTTGCCCATCCTTTCATTAACTCTAAATCCAAAGAGTGTACATCTAACCTGAATATTTTTCTGTACATCTAAATACAAGGAGTTCAGAGGGTGATAAGGCACTGGAACAGGTTGCCCAAGGAGGCTGTGGATGCCCCATCCCTGCAGGCATTCAAGGCCAGGCTGGATGTGGCTCTGGGCAGCCTGGTCTGGTGGTTGGCGACCCTGCACATAGNATGCCCCATCCCTGCAGGCATTCAAGGCCAGGCTGGATGTGGCTCTGGGCAGCCTGGTCTGCTGGTTGGCGACCCTGCACATAGCAGGGGGTTGAAACGAGATGGTCATTGTGGTCCTTTTCAACCCAGGCCATTCTATGATTCTATGAGCTCAAGGAGCAGCTTTGGGTGCCGTACCGGAGCTCTTCCCTCTGGATATGCCAAGGTTTCTGCCATTCCTGTTTCCTCTTTCCACTTTACACCTCTGATTTCTTGTACTACTCCAACACTCAGTTACCTTAATTACAGTTTTTTGTGTTAGTTGTTTGTTTGTTGTAAAATCAAAGTATGATTGTGAGGCAACAGCCACCTCTTCCCCCCACCCTTTGCTTTGTGTCTCTGAACCATCTTGCACACCATCCTTCAGGAGAACTGAGGAACTCCCCTCTCTCCAGGGGGTTCAATAAGCCATGGCAGACGTGGCCTGTCCTTGCAAAAGCTGCAAGACCCCTCCTCACTTAAAGGACCTTCAGGAAGAACCATCACCCTCCCTGGCCATTCTTGAAACCAAACCAAACAGTAACACCTACCCCTCCTACTGCCCAAGATAGTAGAAATCTAAGAACATGTGCTTCGTCTTTTGCCATTTCACAGGACCTTGACATTTTAAGATTCAGCACCTCGCATCCAGCCATGGGCTTCACCTTTTTCTCTTATAGATGTACTGAACTGGCTGGAAAGAAAGGGGATGGGCCAGATCCCTCAGCATCTCTGGAGCAGCAGCCTGCAGCATTTTTAGCAACAACATGCTCAAAGCCTTGCCAGCTTGCCTCCACAGCAGTTGTATCTGTTTTGTACTCCATTATTCATATTCATTCTTGGCCGATGGGGGACCATTAGGTCTGCCAAGGTCAGCATCGTGCTGCTGGCTTATTTTTCCTCTAGCAGGGAAAGCTGTCTTACTCTCATGGTTCATCTGCCCAGCTCTGCTACTGCCCAGTTCATTGCTGAGACACAGAAACTTTCTTATTCTGAACAGAGATCTGAGCATTTTGCTCAGAATTTTAAAAAATCAGCCTAATATCAAATCAAATCAGGCATTAGCACTGCACAGAGCCAGCCTCCTGCATTAGCAGCAAGGAATGCTGTTCCACGGTTTCACACAGGAGAGCTCTCTACAGGTGTAACCACTCCTGCTGAGTGAGCAGGCAGGGTGCATCTTGCTTGGCTCATAAGGAGAACATTAAAAAACAGCACGAAAGGAGCTCTTACAGAGAGCGTGCACCAGTGTTGACCTCTCTTCTCAAAATTCAAATTTCTTATATAGGATATTTTGGAAGATCTGCAAGATCTTCTGGACAAAATTATGCTGCCTTAATGTTCCCTACACTCACCTTCCTGTACTATGGAAAACTGAAGTAGAGTCTTGCTAAAAAAAAAAGCCCACGTATTCTCAGCATTTTACCAACAGAGGCTCATTTTGCTTCTGTCAACACGGCCTTGGCTTTAAGAGTTTTTAAAACGCTAACTTTCAGTAGTTATCAGAACAATTAAGTTGTCAAGCATCTTCTCCTAGAGCATCTCCAAACTTTTTAATATCGAGTAATTATTTGGCACTTACAAAACCAGATGCATTCACATTTCCAATTTAAATGCAAATACTGTGGAGAGATTTCAGGTTTTGTCTCTATTTTTATAAATGCTTTTAGTTTTTAAAAGAAAAGGACTGATTATTTTGGAGATGCCACGTGGCACATGTCTGTTTTTACCTGTGGTCCTGTTCATTAGCTCTGTTTCTTTTACTGCCTTTCCTTCCTGAAGGGAGAGAAGATGCATACCTCTGTGTAACGAAGGAGATTTCCATTTACCAGCTGGAATCATAGAATCATCAAGGTTGGAAAAAACCTCCAAGACCATCCAGTCCAACCATCCACCTACCACCAATATTTCCCACTAAAACACATCCCTCAGTACCACATCTAAATGGTTCTTGCACACCTCCAGGGGCGGTGGTCCAACCACTCTCCAGGCAGCCCTTTCCAGAGCCTGACTGCTCTTTCAGAGAAGGAATTTTTCCTGTCATCCATGCTGAACCTCCCCTGGTACATCTTGAGGCCATTAAGGCCTGATGTTAATCAGTGTATGATCCTTTCAGTGAGGAAGCCAAGATCAAAGTACGTGAAACACAGCATGGATTCTCTTTTAACTGCTTTTAGAAGGAAATATTCAAGAAAAATGAGCCTCATCAGAGGAGAAAAGCCATGCAGGCCCACAGGTGAGGAGGCAGCTCCGGAAGTCTCCCGCCCATCTCCTGCTCAAAGCACAGCCAGAGGCGTGCTCACAGCCTGGAGATCTCCAATCACTGCTGACAAACTGGCATTCAGGCATTCAGCCTGCTTTGAAACCCCGAGCAGAAGCAAGGGAGATAAAGCCAAACCTCTCCCATGATGAGAAAGCCATCACCATTGCAGCTAGTTGAGCAGCAGCCCCATAGCTGAGGCCATCTCCAACCACTGACAGCCCAGCTCACAGCACATGGGAATGTTGCAGGACTCCTCGCAAGCCAGACAAGAACTGGGATATAAATTAAACAGCTCAGACAGGCTGACACAATCCCCAGTGGGCTGCGCACTTGCCAAACAAATTATAAACCCTCCGAACATTACAGCTGGGTGTTTTCCAGGGCCAATGCCTTTACAAAGTTTAGCTCTTGTGCCAAAGCTGTCAAAAAAAAAAAAAAACAAAAAACCTTGCTGAGCCTTCCTGAATGCCAAAAAGCAAAACATTGTGAATCTTCACTCTTCTCTTTGCCCACACCACACACGGAGCTCAGCACATGGGACCTGCCTTTCCTGCGCAGTCTATAGCAAATGGTGCTTCCCAAGGTTTCCCCACCGGATTGCCCCCAGCTCCTCTTGCTGGAGAGGGTCCAGAGGAGGCCACAAAGATGATCAGGGGACTGGAGCACATCCCCTGTGAAGACAGGCTGAGGGAGCTGGGCTTGTTCAGCCTGGAGAAAAGAAGGCTGTGCGGTGACCTCATTGCAGCCTTCCAGTACCTAAAGGGAGCCTATAAACAGGAGGGGAGCCAACTCTTTGAAAGGGTAGATAATAGCAAGACAAGGGGAAATGGTTTTAAGCTGAAGGAGGGAAGATTTAGGTTGGATATCAGGGGGAAGTTCTTTACCATGAGAGTGGTGAGGTGCTGGAACAGCTGCCCAGAGAGGCTGTGGATGCCCCGTCCATCCCTGGAGGTGTTCAAGGCCAGGTTGGATGGGGCCCTGGGCAGCCTGGTCTAGCATTAGATATGGAGGTTGGTGGCCCTGCCTGAGGTGGGGGGTTGGAGCTTGATGGTCCTTGAGGTGCTTTCCAACCCAGGCCATTCTGTCATTCTATGATTCTATGATGATTCCTGCTCCCTGCGTGGCTCCAGAGTTTCATCCTCTGGGAGGATCTCATGAGAGCCTGGATTTGTTCCAACGTGGGATGCATTTCCCTTAAACACTTTCCTTTTATTTCACAGTTCAATGATTCAAAAACAAATCGGGATCCTATAAAACTTTCCAGAATTATTTGTCAGAGTGGGCAGAGATCTACCGATGTCATTCACAGATGCCTGATGCCATACAAGTAAATACATCAAAGCACGTTTCAAGGTCATCAGAGTGTACCCAAACAAAAGTTCGTGTAGGTTTTTTTTCCCTATTTTCCTTCTCCTGTAAGGATGAGGCAAAATCTTGAAAGACTCGATTCCTTCTGACAAAACAAAATGCTAATGCTGTTAAGACTACACAGACTTCATTATGTATTAATGGATCTTGTGGATGCCCCATCCCTGGAGGCATTCAAGGCCAGGCTGGATGTGGCTCTGGGCAGCCTGGTCTGGTGGTTGGCAACCCTGCACATAGCAGGGGGTTGGAACTAGATGATCATTGTGGTCCTTTTCAACCCAGGCCGTCCTATGATTCTATGACAATACAATATTAAACTACAGCACCACACCAGTGCCAAAAAATGGCCATGTATCAGTAGTTCCTATTGCTAGCCACACCAGAGCGAGGATAGCTTTTCTTCCTTGCCATCTGTTATAGAAAGAATGTCAATACTCGAAGTAGGCACACAACAACAGTCAGACGGAGACAGACCCAATGAGTATCACCTCAAGGCCTTCATAGACATGTGGAGCCCGTCAGGCATGTGGCAGAGAAAACTTATTTAAAAATGAGATTTTTGCACACAAAAGCTCTGAGAAGTCCTAATGAAATGGGAGAAGAATCAATAAACCATCTCCATTTTTATATGGAACCGTTTTATGAACTCATCCACAGCACAGCCCAGCCTGGGAGAGCACACATGCCTGAGAGTACTATGGCAGATAATAAAAATAAATGGACTTATTAAACTCTGAAGCTCGACTTTTTCACACATTCATTCTCAGAGCTGTAAACTTTAAGATAGCACACCGGGAACTTATGACTGTAGCAATGTGCTGGTTGTGCCATGAGATCAGCTTTTCTAGGCAGAATCTTGTCTCAATCCAAGCCCCAGTGAAATGCCTGCACTGCAGGACCCTGTTGGCAAGCTGGGAGGAAAACATGGAGGAGCACCAGCCTAAGGCTATTCCTTATCCTTGCCCAGCACAGGGGGCTCTCCCCAACCCTTCTGCAAACAGCTCTGCAAGGTCCATTTAAACCTCAAGCAGGAGGATGTGGTTTAAACTTGTCCATCAAGGCACAAGAGAAACTAAGCAAGCCGGTGACTGCTGGCTGGTAATACACAGCATTAAGCAAATTGTTTAAGGTGGTGGGGGAAAAAAAGACCAAACAAAATAAAACAAAATGACAAAACCACCACACAATGGCACAGTGCCAGGCCAGCCCCTGGAGGGGTGAAGGCATCCAGGCCCCGTCGTGGCACAGTGGAAGTAAAGCACAGCCCTTCATCCATCCCGGCCCATCATTCCCTGCCGTCACTCCATGGCAAAGCTTTCAAGGGATGGCAAACCCACACCAGGCACACCTGTGCTGGCAATGAGAGAGGGTTTTAGTGTCTGAGCAGTGAGATATGGGAAGAGGCTCCTGGGGTGAGCTAAGAGGGCACTGGAAGATAGCTACTGAAATTGGAGTTAGTCATGTTATCAACAAAGAATGATGCAAGAGATGAAATGACAAGACAAGATGGATGTCTGGGATAAAGATGTCTGGATTCTATGATCCAGAAGGGCTCATACTCTTGAATATGAATTTCAAACCTTGGCACCAAGAAATTACTCTTGCTTTTAGTCAGCCCTCAAGTAAGCACGAATATCAATGGATGCTGAAAGCCAGGACAGAGGCTGCTCTATTTCCAACCTACTGAAGGAGCCGAGAGCTCCCCATTAACCTCCTAGGTGATTCTCCTCCTATACTTGCTGTTGGCATGGCTCCATGTTAAATATGGCAGTTCTGGGCTCCTCAACATAAAAAGGATGTTAAGATCCCTGAAAGTGTCCAGAGGAGGCAACAAAGCTGTTAACAGGTCTGGAAGGCATGTGCTGTGAGGAGAGGTGGGGACACTTTGGTTGTCTGGTCTGGAGGAGGCTGAGAGATGACCTTGCTGCAGTTGGACTAGTGATCTTGGAAGACCCTTTCCAACTCTTCTCTTCTCTTCTCTTCTCTTCTCTTCTCTTCTCTTCTCTTCTCTTCTCTTCTCTTCTCTTCTCTTCTCTTCTCTTCTCTTCTCTTCTCTTC
>JACDJE010000119.1:607928-811176 GCA_016647715.1 Pavo muticus | reverse complement strand
CTCCTCTCCTCTCCTCTCCTCTCCTCTCCTCTCCTCTCCTCTCCTCTCCTCTCCTCTCCTCTCCTCTCCTCTCCTCTCCTCTCCTCTCCTCTCCTCTCCTCTCCTCTCTCCCTTCTACCCTACCCTACCCTATCAATACCAGCTAAGGATCAAGCACATCAGATGGACACAGCACTTTTCTACTGGTCCACACCCAACAGCCGCCATGGGCATTGACTCTCCCATGCACTCCCAGAAGCCAAATCTCACCTTTTGCACATACCTGTGAGCCACAGCTCTGTTCTGGCACAGGGCACCAGCCCTACTCACATTTCCATTATTAACAACACTGGAAAGTCTCTCAGGAGTGACAGCAAAGGTGCTGATGTACAAACACAGAGATGTCGTTTTAGACCTTATGTCAACGCAGTCACTCTAAGCCAACAAGGGAAATTCCAGAGAAGCTGTGGGATAAATAGAGCTGCAATGGGCAAGCAGGAGGGAAGCCAGGAATGCAAGAATACACGTCAGAAATACCAGATTTCAATGTTTGGGTTTTTTTTTTTTAAATCTAACACAAAAGCAACAGAAATATAATTTATTTCTCAATCTTGGTCTTTTTTTTTTTTCCACTTTCCTTTTAGCAATCACTATTACATAGTTCATGTATAGTTTTTAAAGGCATAATTGGATAGGTACTTCCAGCAATCTCAGCCTTAAATTGCATTTCTCCAGAGTGCTTTTTTGTTCAGCAAAAGCTTTTGTGCTAATGTAGAGCACAGGTCATTTAAAATTATTATTTTATATTTAAACTGACAGGGAATCCCACCCCTTTGAAAAATTAACTCTAGACATTACGTTTCCACTTCAAAGAAAGGAAAAGTCACAGTTTCAGAGCCAACTGACACTAAAATAATGCTGCAGTTGCAATGAAAGAGACGACGGAATCTGTTTAAAGAAGGTAATGGGAGAACTTGCTGAAGAGGCAAAAAATTGAGCTCGTGTACGTTGGCATCCTTCCAAACAATATCAGTGCTACATGTTTGAAGACCTGTGAAACACTGCTCTACCTGCTTCCCAGCGTGATGCACAGATGTTTTTCTAAGATGTGACCCAGCAGTTCTGCTCTGTTATTGGATGGAAGAGCCACCCTACACCCCTCGTTAGCAAATCCCTTCGTTCTTCAGAGACATCCTGGTATCTACAGAGATTCTTCTTTCATTTTCTTCTTCACAGCATCTTTGGAATATTTTTATTTCCACATTCTCGTAATTTGAGTATCAGTTTGTGTCACGATGAGGATGCCTTAATTTTCTAGAAGGCACAGGCATATGACTACCTTGATTCCTTCCTCTTTTGACACCCAAATTGCCACCCAGTTGTCACCCAAAGACAGAATGGTATGGTGATGACAATGTTTCTATGCAGTATCTTGAAGTTTACAAGGTCAATATTACCTTTTCACTACTCTAATACCTTGTGGTACCTTCTCCAGACAAACACAGAAGAATCTTTAAGGAGTGAAATACCTCCAAGAGCAAAGTCTAAGAGACTCCCAGGCCAGATGTCTCCTGGGACATAGGAGAAGCTGAATGTCCAACATCCCACACCTGAGCAGGGGGAGGAACTGAGTGTGGGGCCATATCACAGACAAGGCCTTTAACTGCTGAGCTCCTGACAATAATGTGAAGGCTTTCTGCAGCGCCATGCATGCATGGAACATCAGGAAGTATCCATGTTGGTCCAAGGGTTGTGAGACACAAATGCATGTTTGCTGTTTATTTGGATTTAAAATACATGCATAAGAAAACTAACCATAATTTACTTTGAATTGCAACCAACAAAGGTACACAGTGACAAATTCATGATGAAAGTGATCCAACACAAGTATTTAGGGTTGGAAAGTGCTCTGAAAGAAGTACATTAGACTTCCCTCTCCCTGGCCTTCATGATGAATGACTTCCCCTATACCAGAACAGTACCATTAGAGGGGAAAAGTCAGAAGAACAGAACATCACACAAGCAGGAGGAGCAACAAATCTGTACATCAGGCTGGAAGGCCGATGTGAGCTCTGTTTGTCCGGAGGGGGTGGAATGTGATTTGCTACCTATTTTATTTTTCTTTTTAAAGAGAAGGAGAAAAACTTCAAGTCTTCATCAAATGAGAGGAATCAAGATTCCCTTAGAGCTTCCTCTGCTTTCAAATGGTTTTGTCTAGAAATACATTAAGGGAAGCTACTCTGCTCATCAACCTGAGAGCAGGAAGTGGAGATGCTGCTGATGAGAACACCCAACAACACTCAAACGCTGGCAGCCTTGCAATCATTTAAAGAACTCACTAATCTAAAGAAAATACTCCAAAAGAAACTTCCATAATTAGAATTGGTGAGCAGCCAGCTCTGCTGAAATGAGATAGCATTCCCTCTATCTCTGTTTTAACCCAGGCACCTTGACAGATGACAATTTCTTTGGTGCAATGAAGCATTTTGCAGTAATTTTGGGTAGAGTTAAACTGATAATGACGTTCTTCACAATGGCTGCATTTCACTGCATTTCCCACTAAATGGTGACTCCACCAGTTAAGCGGCACGTGGCCTTGTTACGAAGGGATCTGTGCTAGCTGGAAAAGTACCATTCTCTCAGTCCTTTATTTATCTCCAGCTTAAAGCATACAGGGCAAGAGAGAGAAAAAACAACACTAATGATGGTTATGACTAAATGGGTTCTTTGTTGCAATGGCAGCTTCTGTCCATCCAGTTTGCTTTTAGAAAAATCTTCCATGCCATGCTCAGAGAGGGCAGGAAAATGAGTACTAGCCAAAAACCAGAACACATTAAATGTGTATGCACAGTGGAAGGCTGCAGGTACATCCTGGGAGCTAACAGAAAGCAGTGCACCAAAACCATTAGTGGCATCTGCTATCCCTCTGCTCCTTGTGCAGCTCACAGAAGCCAATTACTTACACCCTGGACATTTAGGTACTTTTTCTTTCTGAAAGGTTCTCTCTGATTTTAGGGTTTTTGTTTGTTTGTTTGTTTGTTTGTTTTTTAATTAAATGTATGGCAGTCATGTGGCATCATTGACAGTGGATTCAAAGGAAGGTGTGATGGGCATCTATGAACTTGGGCAGTCAGCTACAAAGACAGGAAAATGCCCAAAACTTCCTGAAGATAAGGTACCATCAATGGGATGAAGCACACACACAAAAAAGAAATGTTCAGATAAAAGCATGGTGAAATTTAGTGAATTTTAACAGGAACAAATTTAATCCAAGACCTGATGGTACTTTTTACATCTTTACATTTCTATCTATGTAAGACTGGGGGATTACTTTCTATTCCCGGGCTTGGTAGTCCAACCTGAGAGAAGCTGCAAACTCCAATTACCACATGCTTCTCCTGCAAGGCTTAGTTGCCATTTCAAGTTAATACTCCTTCCTCCTTAGCTGCGGTGTGAAAATTCTGATAAACAACAACAAAAAAAAGAGATGAAAGAGAGAGAAGCAATGAGCTGCAGGCAAAGTGCTGAGGAACACACACACACAGCAAAATCCAGACTGGGATACGAATTCCTTTCGCTGCTTTTCTCAATGTTCCTTTTAGTATATATAAATATAAGACCAGAATAAAAAAGAGGTTTTTTTTTAAAGAAAGTCCTTCCCTTAATCAGAAATAATAGTGAAGGGGAAAAATCATAGCAGCAGTGTACTGGGATGCTGCACTGAAGGATTGGATGGGGTGGTGTTCCTTGTGCTGCTTCCTTCTCAGAATTAACAGCCACGCAGCAGAGAAGAAGAAAAAAACCTTCCTCAAATGTTTTAATGATATTTTGTTCAACATTTTGCAGCTCCTAGGCATCTCATAGGCATGGGCTTCTATAAATAAAAATGTGAGGGCATATCATTATTATGCTATGACTCATGAAATTTGTATCTGCAGGGAGCTAGGGACTTGGTTTTTCCTCTGGGCTCCCCAGTGCTGTCTGCTGGGTCAATTAAAATGCTCAGATTTCTTTTCATACAAAGCCCTTCCTCTCCCTTTGCTTATTCCGAGCGAGTGCTTCACTCCCATCTTCCCTTCACAACCTCATCACCGTTGTAAATCACAGCAAATTAAAGTCGATGCTGTGTTCTTGAAACAACACTGCTTTTGCCTCTTGACAACAAACCCCCTAAGCCAAATGTCAAAAAATTCAAATGGAAATACCATATTACAAATAAATCTGTGGACTTCTCCTGATAAACTCCTGCAGATCTAGGTTGATGTGACGCTCTCTCCCTGACCCCCTGAACAGAAATAGCTTCCAATTCATCATCCTGCTGAAGAGTGTAATATGTTGGGCAACACGAAGAGAACAGGGGTTGTGGCTCTCATAAAATACACTACTGGCTCCTTATATAGCAGTTTTTCCTAAGTATGATTAATCACATGGCATTATTTAAAGTTCCCATAGTGTATTTCAGTAGCATTCATAGATTAGATTATAGAAAATTAGTTTCAGATGAACTGTTCGCTTCAGGTAGATTAATCCACCCAGATGATGCCTACCAGCCAAGTGAACTCTTCCTTCAAACCAACTGGCCACGTCCCTGGGGTTATCCAGAAAGCAGTAAACAAGGGGAGAGTTTCTTTCCACCTGGTAGTAATTGCTCTGCAAGCACTCCTCTCTTCCTTTTATCTAAGACAGACATTTATGCTACTATTTTGCATAATTAAAGCATAGATACTAGTCTAAAGCTCCTACCCAGGGAGCAGTCATCTGATGGCAGCAGACTCACAGCGTGCACAATGGCTTTCATTTCAGTATCATGCTCAGCTGATGAGGAGGAAGAAAAAGGTGAAGAAGGAAATGACACCTCTCGGAGCTCAGGGCCACTTGGAGGGATACTCTGCCTTGGCTCCTGCCTTGAAGGCACTGTTGAAAGGGGGTGTGCAGAGGATGGCCCAGTCTTCCCATCACATGCAATGCCCACCATGGCCTTTGGCAAGTGTTTGTCTCTTGTCTGAGTGGGAGAACTGCTGTATCTTTGTGGTGCAAAGGGGCACCATTGCGCCCTTGGTCTAACTATGGGCTTTGGACCCACCACAAGAGCCACTGGCTATCTGAAGCCAACACTGATTCATCCCATGTATCATTAGAAATGATAAGAAATGCATTTGGAAAAGTAGGACATCCCTTCATGCACATAGCTGTCCGGCCAGATTAGGGTTCAATTTATCCTCCAAAGTAAAGGCTGCCGGTTTCCCAGCTCAGCTTACCTCTTACAATGATGTTGGTGGATTTTTTTGCAGGATTTCCAACATTGTTATTGGCGACACAGCTGTAGGTGCCAGCATCCTCTGACACGATGGCGGGTATGGTCAGTGTTCCGCCGTTGAGGACTGTCTTTTCGGGCAGGCCACCAGCAGACCTCACCCACGTCAGGCTGGGGGCTGGCTCCCCTCCTGTCGTCACACAGACCAGGGTGACTGCTTCTCCAGGGTTCACCACTATCGGGTCATCCACCAGGAGCTTAATAGAAGGGGATGCTGCAAGACACAAGGGAAAGAGGAAGGTGTAATGGAGCAATGTTTGTACTGTCTCTCAGTCCTGCCAAGCACACTCAGACCCACCGAGCTTTTAGCAAACCCTGTGGGAAGGCTGGTTCCCCATCTTCCTGCTCCTGTGCCTCTGCACCTCACCCTGCCCTGCACCCTGCTGTGTAGCCATCTCTTTTCACTGGCTGTCAAACTGCGGGTAGGGATTTTTGTTAAGTACAACCCTGTGGCTGTGCTTGGGAAGGAACGTATGTTGTATGGGACACATGCCAGCACACCGGATTTTCAACCCTGGAAGAAAAGCATTAGGAAGAATTTCCTTTGGCACAGAAAGCATGTTGCTCTCTTCAAGTCAGACCCTCCCCGCTGAAAACCAGCCCTCTTAATCCTCCCGCCTCCCTGACGAACACCCCGGGACTTGGCTGAAAACAGAGAGGAATTTGTAGTTTGAGCTGTGTCTGCTGAGTCAAGAGGAGCCACCTCTGTCAGGACAACATCTCAGAATCATTGAATCGTAGAATGGCCTGAGTTGACAAGGACCAGGGCTTATGTGCAGGGTCGCCAACCACCAGACCAGGCTGCCCAGAGCCACATCCAGCCTGGTCTTGAATGCCTCCAGGGATGGGGCATCCACAACCTCCTTGGGCAACCTGTTCCATTGTGTCACCACCCTCTGGGTGAAATACTTCCTCCTAATATCTAATCTAAACCTCCGCCGTCTCAGTTTAAAACCAATCCCCCTTGTCCTATCACCATCCACCCTTGTAAACAGCCGTTCCCCCTCCTGTTTATACGCTCCCTTCAAGTATTGGAAGGCCACAATGAGGTCTCCCCGCAGCCTTCTCTTCTCCAAGCTAATCAAGTCCACTTCCCTCAATCTTACCTCATAGGAGAGGTGCTCCAGCCCTCTGATCATCTTAGTGGCCCTCCTCTGGACCCGCTCCAAGAGCTTCACATCCTTCCTGTACTGGGGGCCCCAGGATTGGACGCAGTACTCACTCAGATGGAGTCTCACAAGAGCCGAGTACAGGGGGACAATAAACCCCCTCTCCCTGCTGGCCACCCCTTTTTTAATGCAACCCAGAACACAGTTGGCCTTCCGGGCTGCAAGCGCACACTGCTGGCTCATGTCCAGCTTCTCGTCCACCAGGACCCCCAAGATCTTCTTCACAGGGCTGCTTTCAAGGGGTTCTTTGCCCAGTCTGTATAAGCACCTGAAATTGCCCTGGCCCAAGTGCAGCACCTTGCATTGGCCTTATTGAACCCCATTGGGTTCACATGGGCCCACTTCTCCAGCCTGTCCAGGTCCCTCTGGATGGCTTCCCTTCCTTCCAATGTATTGACTGCACCGCTCAGCTTGGTGTCATCTGCAAACTTGCTGAGGGTGCACTCAATGCCATCGTCTATGTCACTGATGAAGATGTTCAAGAGCACAGGTCCCAAGACCGACCCCTGAGGGACACCTCTTGTGACCGGCCTCCTCCCTGACACAGAACCATTGATCACAACCCTTTGGATGCAACCAGCCAACCAATTCCTAATCCATCGAACAGTCCATTCTTCAAATCCACACCTCTCCAATTTAGAGAGAAGGATGTGATGAGAGACCATGTCAAAGGCCTTGCAGAAGTCCAGATAGATGACATCCGTCACCCTTCCCCCGTCCACGGAAGCCGTAACTCCCTCATAGAAGGCCACCAGATTGGTCAGGCAAGATCTGCCCTTGGTGAAGCCATGCTGGCTGTCTCGAATCACCTCTTGGTCTCTTATGTGCCTTAACATAGCTTCTAGGAGGATCTGCTCCACGATCTTCCCAGGCACAGAGGTGAGGCTCACTGGCCTGTAGTTCCCCAGGTCATCCGTTCTCCCTTTCTTAAAAATGGGAGTAATGTTTCCCTTTTTCCAGTCACCGGAGACTTCACCAGACAGCTGTGATTCTTCAAATATGATGGAGAGCGGCTCAGCAACCACATCAGCCATCTGTTTCAGAACCCGAGGATGGATATCATCCGGCCCCTTATATACTTCAGTGTATACTTATATACATGGACTTATATAATTCAGTTTCATGAGGAGGTCTTGGACTTGTCCCACTTTATAGTGGGACGGAATCCACTCCTCTCACCCACACCTAGAGCTTCAGGGTCCTGGCATACATGGGGAGGAGCTTGACCATCAGTGAAGACTGAGGCAAAGCACTTATTGAGCACCTCAGCTTTTTCCATATTTCAGGAAGCCAGTTCTCTGTCCTCATTTATCAGAGGGAGAACAGTCTCCTTGATCTGACTCCTCCTGATTATATACCTGAAGAACACCTTCTTATTATTTCTCACAACCCTCGCCAAGTTCAGCTCTATCCGTGCCTTGGCTTTCCTAATCTCATTTCTACACATGCGGACAACGCCACTATATTCCTCCCAAGCTACACAACTCTGCTTCCACTACCTGTACATTTCCCTCTTTTTCAATTGAGAGTGACCGAGCACTCGATCTCACTGCCCCTGGGGACGGTGGACTCTCCCGTCATGGCAGTATTCTGAAGCACTCTCGCCACATCACTGTGCAACTGACACTGCAGTCCCTCCTTGCACAGGTCACACTCAAACACAGCACTGAGTTGAGCAAGGCATTTCTTGGCATTTTTGCAAGGCAGGAAGCCCCTGGATCAAAAGGGATGCTGCTCTCTGAGAGGCCTGGCAGTCCCTGCCCTGCTGGAAACAGGAGTCTCTGTCAGAAGCTCTGCGCAGAGACCTCTTCAGCTGCACGGGGTCCGGCTCCTCACTCTGTGGTAGCAGGGAACGGCTGCCGTGTGCGGTGCTCCCGGCAAGCAGAGCTCTGCTCACGAAGGCTGCCTTGCTCCAATTTATAGGAGGGAGATTTAGGAGGTTCTTTTAATATATGTACACCCGACGGCGAGATTAAGACACAACAAGTCAAATGTTAGCCCGACCAGTTTATTACAAATCCTAGTTGCTTAGGGAGATGGGGAAGTCGGGCGATAGAAAAGAGATTGGAAATAAAAGCAAGGAGTCTTTGTAGAAAGCAAGAGAGAATTAGTCACCACCGGGTTTCCAGCGTAAGTCGTAGTTCAGATGTTGATCTTCAGTAGAGATGGGTCGTCAGAGGTTGTTGTTCAGTTGACAACGACCACGACGACTTTTTCCAATGACAGTGCAAACTTATTTGTAAGTCCAGAGTGGTCGAGTCAGCTGTCTTTGGAATGACAGCTTCTTGTTTTTTGGACCAGAGCAGGAACTCCTTTTGTTCCCATCTTCCGGACCTTGCCAGCAGACAAGAGGGAGCAGGGAAGTGCCCACTTGCATCTTGCCTCCACAGGATACAGTGGTACTGTCCCCAAATCTCCTGTACCAAGCTGGAGTCATTTGGTCACAGGCCAGATGTTCCACCAGTAAACTCTCTCCAAAGAAATCCTTTCTCATGTAACCTGCCCACAAACTGATGCTGACTGCCACACGGCAACAGCCACCTCTGGCCTCCTAGACAGGTCAAAGTCTTATTGCTTAAAGAATGTGAGCTTTGTGCCAAAGAAAGGAAAGTTCAGACATCACTCAGTGTCCCAACAACAGCAGTCTGAAGAGGCGATCTTTCAGCTCTCTGAAGTCACGCAGTGCCCTGGAGTGGGTGTCCGGGTCCTGCTCCAGGTGCTGGAAGAGGTTGAGCGGGCTGGCTTTTCGGAAGGCGTGCGGCAGGACAACCACATTGGGCACCTTCTCATTGCCAAGGAAGAAGTGGTTCAGACGTTTCTCCATCAGGCAGAAGTGCAGGTACTGCAGGAGATTCTCAGACAGACCCAGGAAATTCCTCCTGTGCCAGCTCTTCAAAGGGATGATGGTCAGGAGGTGGAAGACAAGAGTCTTGATGGTATAGGTGGAAAAGCCCATGCCCACCGCGATGTGGGCAAAGAGCCTCAGGCAGCTCAGGTGGGAGCTATTCTGTCCAGCATTCCGAGCCACGTACTGGAAGTACTTCTTTTCTGCCACAACACAGCTCTGCGGCCATGCTGTGCTGGGCGTAAAGCCGGCCTCTGCATTCTGGCTGCTCAGGAAGACGTCCGAGTTGCCTTGCTGGACCCCAAACAGCAGCTCAACGAGCAGCTTTTCCCCGCTGGAGGTGTTTGTCAGCTGGAGCTTGCAGGAGCGTCTGGAGGGCAGCACCTTCAGCTTGTAGGCGTGTGCCCGGTGGGTGGCCCTCCAGATTGCTGCTACCTGTGCTTTGAACCAGGTAGCAGTTTTCTGCGCATCCAGGTAGGAGCCAGTGCAGAGCGTCTGTAGGAGGTTGGGGCCCTGCTTTTGCCTGAGCTCATCCTTGCGGTGGTGGAGGAAGCACAGCACGTCCCCCAGCTGCCGCTGCCTTTGGCACATGCACTGCAGTTCCACGCGGATGCGGGAGTTCTTTGCCAGCTTGTCCTCTTCATCACCCAGCTCCAGGTGGAAGATGTGCCCTCGGGGGGCCTCCACGGGCACGAGCAGGCAGTACACAGTGTCCTCCTCCCGGGGACTCCAGCCTTCAAAGGTGCTGCCCACCCCGATGGCAGATTGCAGCACCGGGAAGAAACTTTTGGACCAGACAAGTCTGAAGGTCAGCAGGAGGTCGCTCATCAGCTCCTCCACCAGCTCGCACCTGGAGGACCTTCCTTGCATCTTTACAAGTACACGCCGTGCAATATCTCTGGTCAGTACTGAATTATAGAAGTGTTCTTCCTCCTCATCCTCCTCGTCCTCCTGTTCCACCTGTTCTTCCTGTTCCTCTCTTTCCACCTGCTCCTTCTGTTCCTCCTGTTCCACCTGCTCCTGCTGATCCACCTGTTCTTCCTGCTGTTCCACCTGTTCTTCCTGTTCCACCAGTTCCTCCTGTTCCACCTGTTCCTGCTTTTCCACCTGTTCTTCCTGCTGTTCCACCCTTTCCTCTTCCTCTTGCTCCGCCCCCGCTGCCTCCTCCTCGCTGCTGGAGCTGTCCTCTTCACTGCTGCTTTCTTCCTGCTGGTTCCTTTGTCGGGACTGCCACATGTTCCAAAAGAGCAAGAAAAGCAGTCCCTTACTGAACCAGATCTTCCAGTAATTCAGCAGAGTAAAGAGCAGAGCCGGCATGTCCACCCAGCTCTGCTCCACATTCCTCTGCTCTGTCTCGTGCTGCAGTTGTGTCATCTGCTCTCGCAGGTAGACCTCATGCTGCTGCATGCGCTCGAGCATGACCGCATGGTCACTGACACCGACACATAGCACCCGCGCCAACAACGCGAGAATAAACGCCAAAGCCATGATCTGCAAGAGACGGGAGAGAGGGGCTCAGTGGGGCTGGGAGGGAGGGGGGCCAGGAGCCGCATGGCCCTGTGCTCAGGGAGGAGCAGTGGGTACGAGGGAGCTGGGTTGGCAGCAGGGAGCGCAGCCAGCACTGGCAGGGACAGTTCCAAGCACTGCCCGTGGCACTCCCACAGGGGCCGGCGTTTGCACCACGTCCCTCGTCCAGCCCGACCTTCCCCTGCTGCTGCACTTACCAATGGCCCAGGACAAACTGATGCAGTGCTGCCTGCCGATGGCCCTAAAACCATCCCCTGCATTGTGATGCTATGCATTCCTGCTGATGTCACAAAGGGCAGCACAGGCTGCCCGGGAGTGGGGGGGGGGGTCACCATCTCTGGAGGTGTTCCATAACCGTGGAGATGTGGCACTGAGGTACATGGTCATGGGCATGGTGGGGACAGGCTGAGGCTAGGCTTGGTGGTCTTGGACATCGTTTTGAACCTGAATGATCCTATGATTCCTTGATCTTAGCGGTGAGCATGTTCTTGTCCCACCCGGAAGATATGTCAGTACTCAGAATGGGCCACGGAAGATACATTTGCGCTGCACTAATTTATCGCAGTCACATTCTCAGATCAGTATTGCTTGAAATCTGGTATCGCATCTCCCCAGAGTCCTATTTCAGACTTCCATAGAAATTAACATGGAGTAAGCTTCAGCTACAGGTGTTCTCCAGGAGCAGGGGACAGAGCAGGATGCTGTTAGGAGCCTGCCTCCATCCTTAGCTGCTGGAGGAGGCTCTGGATGTGCCCCTGCTGCTCTTGGCTGAGCATGAAGTAGTGATGAAGAAACTACTGCAGTAACTCCCAATAAAAAGACTTTTGGATTTTCTGGGAAGAATTTATGCTTTCTTTTAGCCGCATACCCACCAAAGACAAGCAGACGGTCTGTGTGTTTGTGCACTGGTGTCTCACACGGGGCCTGGCCTAGACACAGCACTACGTCCTAACCCTGATCCATCCCTCTCCCCTACACAACCACAACCTGCTGAATTTTTTAACTACACCATATTCAAAAAGTTTTGTTGCTGATGAGAAGGGAAACAAACGTTATACTCCACATTAAACTGTACCACGAGTCCTCTCCTTGGCTGCACCCCAAGCATCACAGTTACTTGCACTCAGCAGTGTGAGCACAGAGGGAGGGATTAATTAAAAAGAGTACGTATGAATGGAGCTCTAATCTTGACTACAGGTTGCCTTAACAGGCACAAAAAATGTCATGGCATGAACCCTACTCCCTCGGGACCCCCGGGGAGCTCTGGGAATTTGCCCTGTATGTGATGTGGCTCTCCTGGCTCTGCCCTGCAGCGCTCTGCTTGGGATCAAGGAGTCTTCCACTGGTTTTCCCTAATGCAACAAAATCAACGCAGGTCTGGGGCTCCATCCCTGTTCTGTAAGAGGCCTGCATCAAAATCTGGGGTTGTTCAGCCTGGATGAGGGAAGGCTCTAGGAAGACCTCATTGTGGCCTCCCAGTACATAAAGGGAGCATCCAAACAGGAGGAGAGTGACTTTTTACGTGGGCAGACAGTGATAAGAGAAGGAGAAATGGCTTCAAGCTAGAAGAGGACAGTCTTAGATTAGATATGAGGAGGACATCTTTCACGCAGAGGGTGGGGAGGCAGTGGCATTGCTGTCCGGAGCTGTGGGCGCCCATCCCTGGAGGTGCCCGAGGCTGTGGATGGGCCCTGGGCAGCCTGAGCTGGGAGGCACCCAGGCCATGGCAAGGGTGGGGCTGGGAGGCCTTTAAGGTCCCTTCCAACTCGACTATGCTGCAGCACCGGGAAGAAGCTGTTGGACCAGACAAATCTGAAGATCAGCGGGAGGTCGCTCATCAGCTCCTCCACCAGCTGGCACCTTGTGGCCCTTCCTTGCAGCTTTGCAAGGGCACACAGTGCAATATTTCTGGTCAATATCGAATCACTGAAGTCTTCATCATCCTCATCCTCCTCGTCTTCCTGTTCTTCCTATTCCACCTGTTCTTCCTGTTCAACTTCCTCATGCTCGCCCCCCACCTTCTCCTCCTCGCTGTGGGAGCTGTCCTCCTCACTGCTGCTGTCATCATGCTGGTTCCTTTGTCAGTACTGCTGCGTGTTCCAAAAGAGCAAGAAAAGCAGTCCCCTACTTAACCAGAGCTTCCAGTAATCCAGCAGAATAAAGAGTCGGGTTGTGCGTTTTGGTCACACCAACCCCATGCGGTGCCGCAGGCTTGGGGCAGAGTGGCTGGGAGCTGCGTTGAGGAAAAAGCCCTGGAGGTGGTGGGCATCAGCTGTTGAACACGAGCCAACAGTGTGCTCAGGTGGCCAAGAAGGTCAGCGGCATTCCTGGCTTGTGTCAGCAGCAGCGCGGTCAGCAGGAGAAGGAGGGGATCGTCCCTCTGCACTCAGTGCTGTGAGGCCGCATCTCGAGCGCTGTGTTCAGTGCTGGGCCCCTCACTCCCAGACAGACATTGAGGCCCTGGAGCGTGTCCAGAGAGGGGAACGGAGCTGGGAGGGCTCTGGAGCACACGTGTGATGGGGAGCGGCTGAGGGAGCTGGGGTGGGTCCATCTGGAGAAGAGGAGGCTCAGGTTGCTGTGGGTGCCCATCCCTGGAGGTGCCCAAGGCCATGGATAGGCCCTGGGCAGCCTGAGCTGTGGGAGCACCCACAGCAGCAGTGGGGCTTGGGGGGCTTTATGGTCCCTTCCAACTCGACCATGCTGTGATTCTACGAATTCAGGTGGTTTATTTATCACAGTTACGTGTGTTGTTCCCTTCATCATCTATTTCCATAATGAGGGAGTGTCCTCTCCTGGAAATGGAGCAGTGGGATGGTGGCAGGTGTTTGTGACATGCGAGCACTTCCACAGCAAGGTAGACTGCTCGCATGTCTCATAGCTCCTGCACCATCAAAGGCAATGTCTGAGTTCAGCCTACTCTATAACTCTGTCCAGCTTTTGTGTTCTTCTGAAGTGTGCAAGCTAAGGTCTCAATGTGGTGGTGTTAAGTTTTCAGCATCTCCAATCGCACCAGAAATCTATTCTGTTAGGAGGGTTTTAGAATAATGCAACTCTTCATGAGCCCTCATTATTTCTCAAAAGGTGACTGTGTTGTTCAAGTGCCTGTATTGTGACAAGCATCTAATTATGGATCATTTTTGGCCCTCCAGAGATGCCATTATGTCCACCTGCAGTAAAAGGGAGAAGATTATCATTTGCATTCCACGTGAGCTTTTTTCCATTGTTTCCACTACACATAAATAAGGAAAACAAATCTTATCGACCACTGATGCTCTTCCCATTCATCTTACATTTCATTTTTGACAATAGCAGTTTTGCTTCTTTTCCTCTGAGTATTGTTTGCTACTTCAGCACTAACCTATTTTCTCTTACCTAATTGGATGTGTGGTATCTTTGGGCAATCTGGCCAACCTAGTAGCTTGACTAAACAGGTTTCTCATCCTGTGGAAACAAAAGCATGGCTGGAGGGGATGGCATGGCCAAAGGTAAAAGCTTCCTCACTAACCACAAGATATTCGCCATCTTTTTCCTTTCTCTTTTTTCCTCCTTTTTTTTTTTTTTCCTTGGTTCCCCTTTTCTCACATTTTTCTGTTGACTGAAGTTCTCATCTAGGGCACAGTGCTCCCCATCCATCTCTATAAATACCTTCTGCATTTTGGCGCACGCTCTTGATATCTGAATTAAAGGAGGAGAGTGGTGAGAGCTTACCCCTCTGCTCGGTCAACATGAGCAGGCAAATCCCATTTTCCCATGAGTCCACCACGGGTTTTTCATTGCATTTCGTAGTTACTTCCACTTGCGAAGGACAGAGCTTTGTGGAAGGACTTCACTCTACTTGTTCTCTAATGCTCCGTCTCTTTTAGACCTTCATGGGAAGACAACATCAGCGAATGTTTTGGTTTCTCATGTTTGGTTTTTGCATAATTCAGGTGACAGTATGCAGCATTTTGCACAGCAGTACCTGGTTTGTGTTTGCCACGTTCTGTTCCAGCAGTGTTGTCCTCAAAGTACAGAAATTTCGCAGAAAGCAGACAGATGGGTGCAGGGCAAGGATGGACCTGTGCCGTGAGTGATGGTCATTGTTGGCTTCTTGTTTTTTCCTGCTGAATCTGTCAGAAACTAGTGATTAGCAATGCTTCCTACGAATCCAGCTGTTAAAACATGTTTCAAGTCAATCCAGACTTTTTTTTTTTTTTACTGTAACAAACTGAAGGAACATTGTGGTGTTGGTATGGTGAGCTAACGAAAGATCAATGAAAAGTGACTTAAATATAGAAAGCCAGTATGTGTCTCTTTGGCTTATATGTGCTCATTCAATTCTGAAACACATAGTTCCTAAGGACAAATCCACAGAGATTTTGGAGGTATGCTGGAATTGTGTTTTCTAAGGCACCATTGCTCCCTCCAAGGATACTGGGGCAGCTCTGATTGCAGGTGCCCTGTCTGTACTACATCTTCTGGTAGTCTTTCAGGAGCTCAACTTCTGAGCCTGCACAGCAGGGCCTGGGGTACACAGGATGCTCCAGGATGGTGCACGTAGATAATATGTATGTATTTTTTATATGTGAGAGCTCCTCTGTCGCATCTGCCCCTCTCTTTAGAGGCTCAGCTACCCCAGTGCACCTCAGCTACCCCACTACGTGCCAATGGATGGGCGACCACGTTGGGCACTTGGTGTCATTTTTGCCATTACACACAAATCACTCTTGATGGGACACTCCAGAGGCCACAAAGGTAATTTACTTTTGTGTAATTTACCCTGTAACAAGGTGTCACTGGTCTTCATGGGTTTAAATTAAAGGCAACTCAAATCTAATGATTTAAGTAATGTTTTGTCATGTTCAGGACATCATGCTTACATTTTTCACATTTATGAAGAAAGAAGGCTATAACACCATTCTGGTAAATAGCTCATGACCCAGGATGGCATTTCCCCCTCTGTATCTCCTGTGCAAGATTGGTGTGTTCAGCTGAATACCATACACAGTGCTGTAAATCTACACATCTGCAGTGCTACAAAAGACAGCTTCTGTGCATTTTCGCTTGGGAAGTGGGAAAGGAGAAGATTCAGTGAAGGCAGCAGTCACTGGAAATATCCATTGTGTGTACAGATGTCATTCCACATTATTTGTGCCAGGTACAGCAGCTGTCGCTGAGCCTTTCCCTGCTCAGTGCAGCATGGTTTGTTTTGATATCTCTATTCCAGTCAGCTGGGCCATGAGGAATGAGCGCCGAGATGCGTTGCATCACTCCAGCTTGGCCTTGTCAGAAGCTCAGGGAATTTTTCCCCTTCCCTGCCCACACCTGGGCCCAGGATGCCATTGAGGAGTGAGTCAGTGACAAACTATTGCCATGAATCCCTTGAAAAAGGATAGAGGCAGCTAATCCCAAAATATGCCTCTGGAAGAAGATGCAAAGAAGATGCATAACAAAATGACAGAGAACTGGGGGTGGTCGCAGGCTGGGAAGCAACACTTGGCTCCACAACCACCTCTCTGACCATCCCGCTTTCTTTGTTTTCCCATTTTTGTTGCTGTCTCCTGCAGGCAAGGCCTACGCCCCGGAGTTCTACTATGACACTTACAACCCACTGTGGCAGAACCGGCCCCGCGTGTACTCCTACAGCCTGCAGTGGACCCAGATGAACCCCAATGCCGTGGATCGCATCCTCGCCTACCGCCTGGGGATTAGGCAGGTGAGGAGAGAAGTTCCTTCATGCAGGAGGTGCCCGTTGGTGTGCTGACCTCTGCCAGGGCTGCACATCCTTATGTTATTGTTCTATTCTTTTTTATTTGTGTTATTTTACTTTATTTCGCTCCGTGTTGTTTATTTACCTCCCTCTTTCCTTGTTCTGTGAATCGGAGTGGTCTCTCCTCCTTCCAGAAGGTTTGCTGTCATCTTGCAGATGTGGTCCTCTGCTGTGTGCAGATCCTGGAAGCTAATTTTCACATTTCCAGTGTGAAACGCAGAGATTAAAAGAGCTGCTCCTCAGAGGGTTTGCAGAGTCTGCAACTGAAAACACATTAGAAAGATTACATAAAAGAAGCTTTCAATGAAATTAAACTCTCTATGTATCTATATATCTTTTATATGATCTTCCATGTAAATAGGTAACTATAGGAGCAGTTGTAGCTTTCCTTCAGAAAGTTACCCTTGAGAGCAGAGCCATCTTCCCTGACCACACTGAAGTTGAGCTTGTGTGGGTCTTTGGAGATCCAAGAACTTATCAATGGGGCTTGGCTCTCTTGCAGAGGAATTGATAGCCATCACCATTCATTCACCCCTTCACAATTTTAAAAGTATCATCTGTCATCTTTTGAAGTGATCACTACAAAGCTTGAGTTTTAATAGCCAATTACAGAACCAATTTTTGCATTGCTTAAATTCATTAAATGAGAACACCTCTCTTTACTTCACTTTGTGGGGCAAAATTAATGTTAGTTTGCTTTTGCACTCTTTGCCAGCTAAATCAATACAAAAAAATCACAAGTATGTCTTCTGAAGGCAGAAAATATTTGTGCCACACCATTTGCCTGTGATTTTGTCCAGAATCTATCTGTGCCAAACATTACAGATGTGCCGAAGTCTGATATTGCCAGCTTGATTTTTGGCAGTTCTGGGCTTTCTTGAGGGAAAAATCCCTGGTTTGGAAACCAGGTTTGGAAACCATGCTTCTTGGTGTGAGCTCCTCCTTGGCCATCATAGTCACCTCTGGGTCATATTCCTGGCTGCCAACCTCAGGCCCTGAACTCCTGCTCTCAGCCTGGACCTGCTGCCATGAAATTATGTTCCACTGCCAACATGGGAGAATCCACCTGATGTTGTTTGGGGCTTGTTTTGCACTCTCCTGTTGAGCTGGCCTTCCTTAAATTGTATCTGAATTGATTGCACAAGGAGGTATGTTTGGTTGTTCAGTGGCTGAAATAACAGTCTGTGCAGGGAGACTAGAAATCAGGGTTTGAGACCAATTCCTGAAGGCACAGGTAGTGCAAAGTGGAGGGCAGGAGGTATTTTGTTGTCTCAGTGAAAATCAGTGACTTTTATTAAATGTTTGTGTCATTTGGCACTTTTGTTACTCCCAGTACCCAAGAGGAATTATTACATTTAAAAAAGAATTTGCTGAAGCAAAATGATATATAATGAAATTAGTGGCATTAGGTGTTTTCGCTGCTTCTTTTTTCCCCTCCCATCCCATTTTAATTCACTTTTAATTATCAATTTTGTGTGCTTAAAATTAGGAGTTACTTTACTTTAATTACCTCAACAATCCTTCCATCAGGTTAATCAAAACAAGTTTTATTCCTCTGTCTGAAGCCACATTTAAAATGAGAGTGATTTAGAATCTAGCAAGCCATCCGGACACGCTCGCCCATCACTGCAGTAATTCCCCTGAAACACAGGCAGTAATTAACAGCCTTCCTTCCCTTGGCACTCACCACTACTTGTTGCCAGCACACTGCCCCCTGAAATCATGGTGTTTGGATCATTTACTTAGCAGTGCCTTTTTATAATGCATTGCAAAACACTGCCAGTGGGTTAGGTCAGTGTTCTGGTGTCTGCTTGTGGTTAGATGGACAGCATTATCTTTGTCTGATTGGTGAGCTGGTTTTGCATTCGGAGTGCTGAGACCTGAGCCCCAGTGCCTGTTCCTCTTTACCCAACCTGTATATTGCTGCTTAGCTGAAGGAAGAGTCAACAGGCAGTAAGTTGGGAATAAATGTGGGATTTTGTAGGGCCTGGGACTGGATGCGCGTTGCAGAGCTGTGCAGCCACCTGGTCAGTGGAGCCAGAGGTGTGTGAGGACTGTCTGGCCTATAAAAACACACGAGCAGCAGGTCTTACATGCACTCAGCAAGTACCTCTGCAGCCATTGGATTGGAGCCCCAGGAGTTGTTAGTGACCAGTTCCTTGTTGTTGTTCAAGGAGAAGCAGCAGAAGTGTGCACACTGCTCAGTGGCTGTGCTTGGTCAGTGCCCTCAGCACCAAGGAACAGCAGCACCAAGGGGCCACCGTCCCTGCTCTGTGTCACCTGGAAGTGAAGACGGGCTGTGCTTCTTAAGAGGTGGTGCTAAGCACAGTGAAGTCTCAAAGGCAGAAGTGTGCTGTTATGGGAAGAGGCAATCAGAGGAGAGAAAAGGGTCATTTTTCTGCCTACAGAGTGAAAATGGGAACAGATGAATGGAAACGTATTTACTAAAGCAACATACTTAGGATGGAAGTCACTTAGGAGGAATGTATGTATGTTGGCGCACTCCAGGCCCCACCTGATGGGTAATCAATTTGCAGACGTTCACTCTATCAAGATCGTGGTGCTGTCATCACACAAGTCAACCTACTGCAAAGAGAAACTGCAAAACTTCTGTTTTGCTACAGTAAGTTTATAGTCGCTATACATCAAAACGTATACAAAAATGTGATTCAGAGCCATTCAAATGCATGTACTCAAATCTGTGGCAATTAATTTTAGGGGAGGAAGTGGGAGAGCTGAAAAGGCAAATTGAGATGTACGTTGGAATATTTCTAGTGTTGTTCTCATGAGATATTTGAAACATTCTTCTCCAGAGGGAAATAAGCTGTCCGGAAGGTTTCTTCACAGCCCTCATTTCCTTTAGGAAGTCCAAGCAAGGCGTTTTTATATTTTATATTTTAATATTATGTTTAGTATATTTAATATATTTTAATATTACATTAATATTTTATATTATCTTTTGGCTTAATCTTAATGAAACGAGGTGCAGGATACCATCCTGCCCGTCTGTCTGTCTGTCCTGCAGGTATTTCCAGTGGGGTCTGAGCACAGCTCTTCGTGTTGGGTCACATCTGCAGGGAATGGAGGTGTAGCAGACGAGGAGGTGCAATTATGGAAAATATTGAAAGGCATTACACTAATTAAAAAAAAAACCAAACCAAAAACACTTGCATGTGGGGCAGATTGTGTGAATTCTCTGACTTTGTAGCAAGCTCTGTGGATACCTTGTGTTCTTGGCCAACCTCTCGTGTTTCTCTTCAGGATGACTCGGGAGTACCCATACTGTCCCTCCTGTATACTATACACTGAAAAAGCCAGAGGTCTCCGTGGCCAAGTTTCCTTCCTGACTTTTGCCAGGTGCAAGCAGACAGTTCCTAAAGCACAAATCCTGCATGGGAAGGAGGAGGAGGAGGAGGTCACCATGCTCCTGTGTTTGAAGTGGTGACAGTAACGCAGTCAGTGGCACTTTGGCCGGTGCGTTGCCGTCGCACTCCATTTTCACTTGCTCTTTCTCAGCAGAAAAATCTGCAATATGAATTGATTACTGCTGCAAATGCAGTGTATCAGTCCAACTTTGGGAAAGATGCAGGAGAGAATGGAGTGAATTGAAGAGCAATTTAGTGAGAGAAATTACTCGAGCTAGAGGACTTTATTTTTGTAGACAACTTAGTTGTTTTCAGCTACATTTAAACACTTGTGGTAGGGCTGAGGCTCCCTTTGCTGCTGTGCTCGTGCACACAGCCTGGCACAGCTCTGAGCAGTGCAGCTGGGGTGCAGGGGGTTGAGTGGCATGGAAGTTGTTGACCAAGGTGTGGGCTATAAATTGCTGTAAGTCAAAACTGTTTCAAAACCTCTATCTGTAAATGGCATAAATGGTTTTCGTGTTAGTTTTGACTTCATAGAATGTCATACAGTTGCTCAAAATATTAAAGGATTTCAAAAAAATTAAAACCAACGGCAAAATAGGGCAATGAAACCTTGAAAATGGAAAATCTACATAAAAAGTAAGGCATATGTCATCAGACAAATGCTAGACAAGTAAGAGTTGTGTCTGGCATGTGACATGCTTTTCAACATAGTAAACGATAGCATAAATAACTGCAGTTCTAATCTAAATGTTTGAGAAGGCCTGTGGGTGTTACAGAAAGTTCACCTCTAAGGTCCACCAGCCCACCCCCCCATGCCCACTGCCCACATTGCTCAGTGCCACATCCCCGCAGTTCTTGAACACCCCCAGGGACGTTGACCCCCCACTCTCTGGGCAGCTGTGCCAGTGCCTGATGGCTCTTTTGGAGAAGAAATATTTCCTAGTATCTGACCTGAACCTCCACTGGCACAGCTTGAGGCCATTACTCTCATCCTATCACCTGGGAGCAGAGGCCGACCCCCGCCTCACCACCACCTCCTGCCAGGGAGTTATAGAGTGCAGTGGGGTCTCTCCTGAGCCTCCTCTTCTCCAGACTGACCCGCCCCAGCTCCCTCATCCACTCATTATGTGTTCCCTCAACCTTTCTTCACAGGAGAGGTGCTGCAGCCCTCTGGCCATCTTAGTGGCCCTCCTCTGGACTCGTTCCAAGAGCTCCATGTCTTTCTTGTGCTGGGGGCCCCGAGCCTGGACGCAGTACTCCAGATGGGGCCTCACAAGATTTCTGGTCTTTGCTAACAAATGGAAGTGCTCTTGCATGGCCAAGAAAGCTGAGTGTCCCTTGACATCTCCTTCTGCACTGGAATGAGCAATTCTGGTGATGTGAGAAGAATGTCTTCTGAGCTCACTGACGGGCTTTTAAGGCCACTCAGGTTGCGTATATGATCACATGTAAAGACAGCATATGAACAGGAGCCGTTAGATCTGTTTGAGGTCTGCCTATATTTCCCCCAGCACTGTTAATGAGCACATTTATAAAACTAGCACCACAGAGCTCAAAATGAGATTAATTGCCAGTTTCTCAGTCATCAAAGCTGAGACTTCACCCCATTGGGAGCTGCTGGTACAGGAGTGGCCCCAGCACCGAACTCAAACCCATCGGCTGCGATGTGTTGCTTCTGTTGGTACAACCAAGGCTGGGAAGGATTTCTTTATTTATAAAAGCCCTGCGCAAATTTCATTTGCAGTTTGGAGAAAAGAGATGTTAAAAGACATTTCTGAAAAACAGTGATTAAATGGGCAATTCTTTAGGCTGCGCTTGCCCCTAGATGAGTAGTGAAATCACTGCATATTAGCTGTGTTTATACCAAGTGCATGCTCTGCTCAAAGAATGTGCATTACAGGAATTACAAGCTGCTGGGATGAGTGATCTGTCCCTGAAGACAACTGCTTCATCTCTTCTTTTGCTGCTGGAGAGTCCTTTTTTCCTCTGAAACATTTATATATTTAAACTGAATAGAAGCTGTATTGCCATTCCATAAGCAAATCAGCACCCTACTGCAGTGCATCTGTGTTTTGGAGCTGATTTAAAACATCAAAGTTCCATTTTGTGCACTTCATTAAAAATCTAGAGACTATCCTTTCCCCTCATGCAGTGATTGTCTTAAGTATTTAAGAAATGCTTTGTTGAAACACTCACATCTGACAGTTGAGCTGTTATTTTTTGGCAAAAAACCATTCTTGCTTAAAAACTTAAGCAATATCAGCATGTTCACTTTCCTCAGAAATGCACGTTGGCAGCATGCACTTATCTCCTTGCATTATTACTCCTTGATCTCTTTGTGCAGAGACTCACGTAGGGTGCTTAAAATGCAGTCTTGGTTTTCCAATTCATTTACCCAGACAACAAAGCTTGTTCTCTGCGTTCGCTATACAGCAAAGCTCCGGCGCAGGTTGAGTTTGTCGTCCCAATTGCAGCTTCATTCATTGATTTGTTACTGTGTAGTTGTTTTCATAAAAAAAAAAGGTAGTTCATAAATACCTTTTGGAAATCACAAGAAATGGATTCGTTCAGTAGTGACAGGAGCTCCCTGCACGCTGTTCAAGGTCTGCTCTGGGCAGGTTGGAGCATTTAGTGAGCTCAGCTCAGGTGTCTGTGCTGAAATATGCACTTTTTCCTTTTGGGATACTTTCCTGATCGTGGGAGAGTTGTTGTTGTTATGAAAGTGTGAAGTGTTTAATTTAAACCTAGGCTGATGCCACTTTGATAACTGTACCTCTTGTTACCCTGATGAAGACAGTGGGTTATCTCCTGCAGATGAAGCTGCTGTTTGACATGCAGAGCCACGTCTGTGTTTATCAAACATGCTGACCCACGTCACTGCTTTGCATGCAGATCCACAGCGGTGCTTTGCATGCAGACCCACCTCAGTGCTTTGCATGTAACTCACAGCAGTGCTTCTCATGCAGACCCACATCAGTGCTTTGCATGCAGAGCCCCAGTGCTGTTTTACATGCAGACCCACATCAGTGCTTTGCATGCAGACCCACAGCGCTGTTTTGCATACAGATCCACATTGCTTTGCATGCAGACCCATGGCAGTGCTTTTCATGCAGATCCACATCAGTGCTCTGCATGCAGACCCATGGCAGTGCTGGTGGCAGTTGCACTCCTGGCAGTGCTCAGCTCACCATGCCCTGCACTTTGCTGAGTGGGCAGCAGCATCGCAGTGTATGGACCTCAGGTTTACTGTGTCACTGAAATGAGGAAACTCTCTTAAAACCATCCTTACTAAGGGTTAATAATGAACCCACCTTTTGTGAATGCATAACAAAATAGGGATTAAAAATTGAAAGCCTTGTTTCGGGGATGTCTGTCAGTAGCGAAGGAGCAGGGAAGCCTATTCCACTGGGGCGAGGAACAGGGCAGCTCTTGTTTAATCCCAAAGAGTTGTTTGAATTCATCTGGGACTTAGCCAGTTCTGAAGCCTTAACATAGATTCTGCTGGTTTACATCACATTTTAGTCTTTAATAGAAAGATGTTTATGAATGCAGTGCATCACATTCAGGGTTATGACTGATCTGAGCCCAAACAGTAGAGAAGTCCACATTGTGACCTTTCGCTGGGAGCAAAATGATGCAGCCTGCTCCCAATCTACAGGTGCTTCAGCTCTTTCCATTAAACTGTGAAATTCTGCCTTTACTCAAAGGGCATGGAGGGATAGATCCTGTACATGAGAGAGACGCAGCGCATTTACTGGCATCCCCAGGAGAGTCCTTAACCTGTACAGAGTCATGTAACACTGCCATTCTGAAACAGGAGGGAAAACAATAGCCCAGGCAAACGGTTGATATTAATTTCTCTTCATAGAATAGGAGTGGGAGTGGGAATGGGGAGAGAAGAGAAGAGAAGAGAAGAGAAGAGAAGAGAAGAGAAGAGAAGAGAAGAGAAGAGAAGGGAAGAGAAGGGAAGAGAAGGGAAGAGAAGGGAAGAGAAGAGAAGAGAAGAGAAGAGAAGAGAAGAGAAGAGAAGAGAAGAGAAGAGAAGAGAAGAGAAGAGAAGAGAAGAGAAGAGAAGAGAAGAAGAGAAATTGCTTCTTGGCTTCATTTTCTCCAGGCTGGACAACCCAATGCCAGCAATGCCTTCTAGCCCTGTTACCAGCTTTGTTGCATTATACATGAGATTTACTGCATTGCTCAACTGAGCTTTGATCCTGTCCATGGCTGGAGCAGAACCACTGGTCTGCAGGGAAAGAAGGGTGGCACTGGAGTGCTGTGGTCTGAGAGTAAAGCATTTCTAGTCCTGCAGCATCAGTGGAGAATACAGCTGGTGTTGGGTGCAGCCCATGAGGCCCTTTTGTCACTGTGACTGGATGCATGAAGGAATTTCCATTTCTCAGTCCCTGTTGCACACAGCCCATCATTTGTAACTGTCCCACTCAGCACTCGAACCAAAGGACGAGTATAACCTTGGGTGTCTTTCACCACAGTGACTGCATGGTTTCAGTCACCCTCCACTTGCTTCTGAAGGTGCTGAGGACTGCCAAGACATTGTCTGCACATAAGGAGCATTTCTGCATCTCATTAATAGCTCTCAGGAGAATATTCTGACATTCATGTGTTTCAGCTTTGGATTTGGCTTTGGAATTAGTGACCTAGATTTTGGTGTTTGTATCTCAAGGAACCCCATTCTGTCTCTGGTCAGTCTTCAGAGGCAGCCAGTGCTCTGGCATTCCATTGCTTCCATTAAATATGGAGTTCAGTAACAGGGCAAATATGAAGGTCATGGAATAAAGCAGCAATCATAGAGCACTGCTCATGTCACGTTAGGAGCTGAGAAGAATTCAGATTTTTGTGCTAAAAGGCCATGAAGCCCTACATGTTGAATTTCCTGTATGTTTTGCATGTTTTCTAAGTGCATACAAAACTAACTGTGAAAACTGCTCAGTTTCTATGCACCAGAGAGTATTATCTGCCTGGTACAAGCATTATGTGCTTGGAAGGGGGGTTCTGTTGAAGGCTGCATTGGCATTGGCTGCAAAATGGAGCATATAATTTTGTGTCCTTGCCCTAGCAAGTTCCTGTACCAATCCATGTACTGGTACAGATTTGCTTTGCCATAAAGAAAGTGAATAGAGATAAATTTTATCACCTTTCTTATTATAGAAGGGTGTATCTATTGCAAATACAGAGTTTTCTCTTTGTCCCTGCATATAAGGTTATCAAAAGCAAAGAAATGCTGAGAAAGACCTTCCAGGGATGAATAGCCTACATTGCAGGTTATGTAGCCAGTGGACTGAAGTGTCCTAATTCAGATTTTAAAAGATGTTTTCATTAGCATGCATTTGTATGGAAAAAAAAATATTAAAACAGAAGGCAGTGTAGTGTAGTTAACATAAGTTTTGTAGCTATTTGTGCTGTGTTTTGCTTTCCCTCTGATGAAACAACATCTCCCATTTCCCAGGCTAACTTGTCTTTGAAACTTCAAATATGGTACATAATTAAAGAGAACTTAATTGTTGCTTCATGTAGCTTCCAGATCTCTTGTACCATCTCTCCTTAAATTGTTCCCATTTGTTTCTCCTGCAAATATCAGCCTATAGTTTTGGATCGTGGACAGCTGTTTCTGGCATCCCGACCACTCATCCATCAGTTTTGTAGCCCATAAAAGCGTTCTGCATCTTTGGACGCCGAGTTCCTAATTAATGGCAACTCAGAGACTGGTAGTTGCTTAAAAGAAGGAAAAGGAGGGCGATAATTTTCCATGTCCCACATAAAACCAATTACACAAAGCTGTTAACACCAAGTAAATGGTAAGTAAATGAAACGAATGGCAAGAGGTATATGGAGTGGGAATGGAAGGTCATGTAAAGAAAGCTTCTTCTGGTTGGTTCTTGTGGAACAGCAGTTAGCTCCATGGCGCTGAGCCCCAGTGGTGCTGCCCTTGCTGTGTCCTATGTGCAGGGAGCAGGGAGCAGGCACAGGCTGAGCACAGAAACAAATGCAGTGCCTTGATGCTTCCAGCTACTGCGTGTGAAAATATGAAAGATGTCATCAGTAGCAATATGACATGATGCGCCGTGCAAAATAAACTGATGATGAGCGTGGCAGAGCATGCATTGCAGCTGGCCTTGTTATTTTTTGCCTGAATTACAGGTATTTGTCATTGCGAGTCATTTCAGGGCCATAACTAGCCTTTGAAATGAAGCTGACACAGTTGCCACCTACCTGATAAAGCTTGTGTTGGAAAGGAGAGAGCTCTGATCATGTTGCTGGGTAAACTTATTAGAGGGGAGCAACCACTGCAGTTGTGCAGCAGCAACGAGGAGGGCATTGCACAGATGTGCTCCCCCTGCACTGTGCAGATAGGAGAAAGATTTGCCCATGGCCCAAGTATTTCCCCATGCTGTTTTATAGATGTAACTGCTAAAGAATACTCATTTTTTTCCTTAAGGAAAATCAATTGTCATCGTGGTTATAAATTGTAAAGAAATCACTTTAAAGACTGGCACAGTTTTTTTATAGGAGTATGCAGTAGATTAATATACATGGCATTCTGTTGTCATTAATTAAAGAGATTCTTGTCTGACTTTTTGAGTCAATGAAGAAATTTATGGCTGAAATCAATAGGCCAAGTACAATGGACTACAAATGTGTTTATTTTTTATAAGCATAACTGTGCGTATGGGCAATCAATATTTAATCATCCCATTGGATTAATTTCTCAGGAAATCTATACGTTCAGCTCTCGTCGCTCACATCGTGTTGGCTGATTTTGCAACAGGAGATGGGGAATAAATGCGCTTTCACTGACAGCTCAGAGGAGATGGTTTCAGCCTGTTGTGATAAACTGCTGTCATGCTTCTACTTTTTTCCCTTCTTCTGATGTCAGGGAAAGGCATTTTGCTTTTCTGTTCGCATTAGGGAACAAAGATCTCCGAATATTCTAAGGTAATGGAGAGAGGTGAAGAGTCCCTGTGAAGCCCACTGTGCTCTGGATTGGCTGTACGTGGGTATGCTCTGCTGAATTAATCACTGGTTGTTAATAAATGCTCTTTCCACCAAACCCCAGTTCTCCCTAAATTTAAAGCCCCAGACACACACATTGGCACAAGGGCTGAAGCTTTACGGTGACATTTTCTTCTGCATTCTCCCTTTGAAGCATGAATCTTGATTTTGGAGAGGCTCAAAGTCAGGCTGGCTGGGACCCTGGGCTGCCTGAGCAGGTGGGGGGCACCCAGCCCATGGGTGGGGAGGGCTTTGGAGACACTTCCACCCAACCATGCCAGGATCCTATTTTTCAGTAGAAAAAGGCACATTCTGGAAATTAGAGAGACTCGGTGTCAGTCAGTGAGTGTTGGGTAGATGGCTTCAATGACCTGGGCAGTTCCCATCTGACTTCTGCCCTTACTGCGAGCTGGAGGAGATGCCCGGACTCTGCTGCAGGATGGGGTGCAGAACACAGGTGTTCCTGATATTTTATGGTCAGACCCTGTGAGACCAAGAGCTTGGGTTCCTCCTGCAGAGGCCTGGCTTTGCAGAGCTGCCCAATGTCATAAATCATGGAATCATAGGATGGCCTGGGTTGAAAAGGACCACAGTGCTCATCCAGTTTCAACCCCCTGCTATGTGCAGGGTCGCCAACCACCAGACCAGGCTCCCCAGAGCCACATCCAGCCTGGCCTTGAATGCCTCCAGGGATGGGGCATCCACAACCTCCTTGGGCAACCTGTTCCATTGCTTCACCACTCTCTGGGTGAAAAACTTCCTCCTAATAACCAACCTAAACCTCCCCTGTCTCAGTTGAAGTTTATCATGCAAAAAGTTTGAATGGCTGTGAATGAACCTCCAGTACTGAGAGGGTCTTGTCTGTTTCAGCATCAGTGCTGGGTGCCTCAGCATCATAGAGATCTTTAGAAATGTTGTGCTAGAAAATCTGTGTTTCCCTAGCTGGTTGCATAGCTCTCCAGCTCCATATTGATAGATCCTTCGTATCTCAGATGAAAGGGAGCTCTGCCTCATGTTGGTACTAGCTGCTCACATTGTCAAGCTGATGAGCTCCACACTCATTTTCAACAGTGTTGGGTGTTTATATTTGATTATTGTCCAGCCCTGGGCACCACTGCTCTTTCCCTTGGGACTTGGGAAGGGGCTGCAGCCTTCCTGGCAGCTCCCTCTGCCCAGAGGAAGGGCAGGCTGTGAGCTGAGCATTGTGGGGGTATCGGTGTTCTTATTTGTTCAGCAGCTGAGCTGAAAAATCAGGCAAAGGGCCATTTCATGTCAAACCCAGCGACAGTTTTGAGATATTTGTGGATTGGTTTTTATAGTTTCCATGGTAAGAGTAAGAATTAGAACAGAGCTGGTGTTGATTGCAAGGCAAAAAGATGTGTGTTGCTTCCAATGGAGAAACACCAATATCCAGGACAAGCTTCAGGTGCATAATACCAAAATGAAAAATGAAACTGTATTTCTTTCAGAATGAGTAAAATATTGTACTTGCTTTATTTGCTTGTTGAAGAAAAGGATGATAATCCAAAGCTGAATGTGGTGGACATTCATGACTAGTTATAGTAATCGAAACTGTAAATGTGCATGATTAATGATGAAAAACATTTGCTGAAGTAAGTGTTTCAGTAATCCCTTATCCGAAGGCTGGGTGGAATGGGAGCATGTTTTTTAGTAGGCCTCTGTAATGAGTCAGAAATACCTTTGTGCAACAGCTGGTCAACTTCATGCAGCTGCAGGAAGGCAGTGTGAGCTCACACAACCCATAGCATAGCGTTCCGAATGCTGTATTCACAAATGCAATTGGCTGCCAACCTGCTGGCATGAAACATGCTGCAGGAAAACCGTATAAACAAATATGCAGGGAGCATATAAACAGGAGGGGGAATGGCTGTTTACAAGGGTGGATAGTGATAGGACAAGGGGGAATGGTGGGGAATGGTTTGAAAGTGAGACAGGGGAGGTTTAGGTTGGATATTAGGAGGAAGTTTTTCACGCAGAGGGTGGTGACACACTGGAACAGGTTGCCCAAGGAGGCTGTGGATGCCCCATCCCTGGAGGCATTCAAGGCCAGGCTGGATGTGGCTCTGGGCAGCCTGGTCTGGTGGTTGGCGACCCTGCACATAGCAGGGGGTTGGAACTGGATGAGCATTGTGGTCCTTTTCAACCTAGGCCATTCTATGATTCTGTGATTTAGTGCAAGATTTTAGTGATTTCAGTGGACTTCTTTTTTTTTCTTGCATCAGCAAATTAAAGTTCTAGAATAAAACATTCTCTGTTTTCAATAACCATGAAGCTCTGCATGGAATATGTGAGAATTTCAGTGCACTCACAACTTCGGTATGCTTAGTGGAACATCTCATTTTAGTAGTACTGCACCTGTACTGTTATCTTGGGAAGCATGGTAAATATTTAATGATTTTTTCCTTTGTTTCCTGGAGATAGTGTCTGTAATAAGCCCAAGTACCTACATGTAATATTGCAATGTCAAGTCACTGTGCTGCCCAAAATGTATATAATTTCTGCTTGTCTATAAACTATCAGACTTTGTAGGGACAATGTGGCACTCTCTACTTGTGATGCCTTCTTCTTAATTGGATTTTTTCTTTATTTTCTTGGTAAAGCATATAAATAACAGGAACTATAGATTTTGATGTTGAAAACACTGCAGTCTATAAAGCACAAAAATCTATGCTTTGTTGTTTTTTTTTCTCTTAATAAAACACCCTCTTGTTTGCTCCTATTGACTTTCATTGTTCTCTGAAATCCATCCATCTTGGAAACTACAAGGACTGCTGTTAATTGTGCACTAAGGCCATTAAGAGCCAGCCTGTTTCTTTCTCACTCATCAACAGAAGTGCTTGGAAACCAAACTGCATCTCAGTTCTCCAGTATGCTCTCATTAGCTCCAAATGACACCCTGAATGACAGCTGTGAAACCTCATTGCCTGCAAGAGGGAGGGGTTGGGCACCTGTAGGCAGGAAAATAAAGGAGGGAAGAGGGCTGCTGGGTGTGGGGAGTTAATTTGCCTGGGTTGTTAGATATGAGGGGATAGCATGAGCTCTGAGACAGGGCAGTCAGCCTCCAGGAGGTGAAAAAATGAACTGAAATCAAATGTTTTTTTTTAAGGGAGCTTGTGGCCCGACATAGGTCTGTGTCTGCTCCCCTTCACTCCTGAGGTGAAGATAGCATCTGCCCAAAAAGCTCTGACTTTTGCATTCTTCTTTTTCTTTTAGGCTGGACAGCAGCGTTGGTGGGAACAGGAAATTACAGTGAATGGAAATATTCAAAAGGGAGAATTAATCACCTACAATCTAACTGAGCTGATCAAGCCAGAGGCGTACGAAGTCCGTCTGACACCCATCACCAGATTTGGAGAAGGGGACTCCACTATTCGGGTCATCAAGTATAGTGGTAAGACCTTCAAGTACAAGGAAATGCATGGTGGCACCTCCTGCACAACTGGGTCTGTTGTATGGGTTATGGTTGTTTTATATTGCATGATGTGAACTAACTACCAGTCCAGCAATGAGCTGCCCAAACCAGAGCAGTTTCTGTGATGTAAGGGTAAAAATACAACAAATTAATGTTATCTTCATGAATGAATCTTCATAAATCAATGTTATCTTCATTTCCAAGAGTTAATTCTTATCTTGAATACTTGTTTTCAAAACTCGCTGCCCTACCAAGTAATATTATGGAGGTGTTAAATTGGTATTTTGATGTCATCTTTTTTTTCCGTCAGAATCAGCATGTTTTGGGATGTTTCTGTTTAATTAAGAGTGATCAAAATAACCCTGATTATTCCTAATCCTATGCAAGTGAGAAAGGATGATTCTATATATTCCTCCAAAAGTTTGCCATGACAAGGATTTGTCCACTTGACCAGGAAAAAGAGTATTTCTACATCCTTCCATTCAGTCTCACAGCATTACCAAGAATTAACTCCTACAGCTCTGAAAATAACTCAAAATACCTTCCTGAAGGTATTAATGTAATGAATAACTGAATTACTACTTTTGTTTCTTGTCTGTGAAAATGCAATGAGTGGACACAACACACCTTAGAGAGAAGGCAGCTCTACTGAAGACATCATTGTGCAGTTCACCATGGGAACCAGATGTGCTGAGTAGGAAGTATTTATAATTGAGGAAGGGAAGTGTGTGCCAGGGGAAGGTATTTTTAAGCATGGAACCATGGAAGTGTGAGTTTTCCATGAAACCTTGCTAATCCCATGGGACAGAAGCCCTGTAACACATGGGTCAGGTCACAGCCAGCTGGATCCAGCTGTCAGTAGTGCTGTACTGATACCTAAGAGAGCCTAGAGCTGGAAATCACGTACAGCAGAAGAGCCAAAAGAAACTTGCAGGCCAAGAGTTGCTTTCCAAAATCATTATCAAATAATTTGAAATAGTGAACAAATATGGAAGAAAAGTAAATGTCTTCTACATTGTTTGTAGAATGCCCTACTCAACCTCATCATAAATTGGTTTTAACACTCTATTAATAGTAAGGGGATAAATTACTTTAAACAACCTCAAGTACAAATTCTAAGTAACACAGTTGCACGTTTCACTCTGTGCCAGATCTGCTATCAATGGTGATGAATGAAGCTTAAATTTTGCCTGTTAGAATAAGGTGTTTGCTAAGTGTATGTTTCCTAGAGCCCATCTTGGCAAACACTCAATTAAAAGAAATTGTTTACTGAATCTATGAACGCAGAGATGAGGAGAAATTAGTCATGCTGCTGCAATTCCTGTTGGACCTTTGCTCCTCATTGGGTGTCTACCAAGGAAGTGTCTGTGTTCCCCAATACAAGAAAGACAGAGAGCTGTTGGAGAGGATTCAGAGGAGGGCCACAAAGATGATCAGAGGGCTGGAGCACCTCCCCTACAAAGACAGGCTGAAGGAGCTGGGCTTCTTCAGACTGTAGAAGAGAAGGCTGTGGGGTGACCTCATTGCAGCCTTCCAGGACCTAAAGGGAGCCTATAAACAGGAGGGGAGACAACTCTTTGAAAGGGTAGATAACAGCAGGACAAGGGGTTTTAAGTTGAAGGAGGGAAGATTGAGGTTGGATGTCAGGGGGAAGTTCTTTACTCTGAGAGTGGTGAGGTGCTGGAACAGCTGCCCACAGAGGCTGTGGATGCCCCGTCCATCCCTGGAGGTGTTGAAGGCCAGGTTGGATGGGGCCCTGGGCAGCATGGTCTAGTAGTAAATGTGGAGGTTGGTGGCCCTGCCTGTGGAGGGGGGGTTGGAGCTTCGTGATCCTCGAGGTCCCTTCCAACCCAAGCCATCCTGTGATTCTATGAAGTGCTGCACTTTAGTGGTGGTTGTGCTCTGGCAGGTCTCAGGAAGCTGACTCAAGTAGCGGCTGTGGCTCCCAACCACACTGAGTTTGAGCCATTAATGAAACATTATGTAACTTGCATTTCTAGCCCCAAGCTGGCAACGAGAACATTCTCATGCAACATATAAAGACATATTTGGACTACAGCAAATTTCTTCTGCTAGAATCTGCCATTAGCACAGATGTGAATGACATCCCATTTCAAACGTGCCTATTGGGCACCAAGCATAATCCAGCTGCCCAAGAGAGGTGGAGCCATCATGTTGTGCCCCAGGTGGAATGATGCTCCTGCAGTGGTGCTCGGTGCCATTACTCTGGTGTCAACAAATGCAGTTTAAGAAATGGTGAGCGAGGTGCTAATCAATAGGATGAACCTGGAGTGACTTCTCTTTGAAGAGGGGTGCCAGAATTGCTGAGGCTTTGTGTGCTTCAAATACACGTTTTATCTCATCATTTGTCCAAGCACTGTAGTTTCAGCTAGCTATTACCACGCTAATTTTAAGTGTGTTATAACTCCAGCTATAAAATAATGATACTGCATACATTACTATGGTGCCAATCCAATAGTTTTAGTCTGAAATGCTAGAATCTTAGAAAAGCAGCTAATGGGCTAGCAGCATGCACAGCAGCAGACCAGAATTGAAGAAGTAATAATAAACATTACCCAGAAAATAAGACATCATGCAAATGTTTCTTAAATGGAGAAGATAATTTTTGACAGATTTCTCCCCATTACATTTGGTGAGACCTTAAGCGCACACACACACAGAGATAACCCAACCACAGTTGGATCTTCATATTTTCAATGTAGTTTCATCCTGTATGTGTGTGCAATTTTGATCAATACCCTGTGGGCACGCTGGACTTCAGCCACATCAATCCACATTTCTCACCCCACTGCTTCAGAAATACTTTTTTGGGGACATACAACAGTTTAATTCCTTGCAGTATCACTGGGTTGCTGAGGTTGGAGGCACTGATGGAGATCATCTCATCCAACCTACTCAGAGCAGGCTGCCCAGGGCCACATGCAGTTGGGTCCTAACTGTCTCCAAGGATGGAGACTCCACAACCCCTCTGGGCACCCTGCACCAGTGTTTGACCACCTTTAGTGTAGACAAGCTTTTTTCTGACGTTTAAAATGTATGCTTTTGTTTGTATTGCTGGTAAGGATTCCCACTGAAAACATGTTTTTTTCATATTGTAAGCAGATTAATAAGATTTCACCCCATTTTAAAGAAACGCAGCCAGCGTGAAAAGCAGATCAGACTCATGGTAATTAGAGTTGCTAAAAATGGTAGCAGTGTCTGTTGCTTTTAATGAATGCATTCTCCTTTACACTTGAGCTTCAGCTTGGTGCAAGTAGGGAACAGACAGACCACGGCCTATAGGAGTGTGTGAGAATCGACGTGGCATTCCTAGTGCATGGGTTGTGTTTGCTGCCTTATCAGAGAGGAGGAGGTCTCTCCAGATTTCTCTCAGTGGATGAATCACCCTTTAGACATGCCCATATCTCTCTGTGACTTTAGGGACACTCTTAGATGAGGTGTCTAACTTACAAATCACTAAAGTTAGGTCACGTTACTCCTGCCTCTGCAGTCATTTTTATTGGGTTGTGCTGCAGAGCACATTGCATTTTAAATTAAAATCCACAACTGGAGTTTAATGGGGAAAATGCTCATATATAAATAACAGCTTCCAGTGGGCTAGCCTGCTGGTAGCCATCTGAATGTCCAAAATGACGGGACTACTACAGTACTACCAAAGCAGGAGAAGTCTTATTAATGAGCTCTTTACAGTATGCCCTGCCATCCCAAGCTGAAGCCATACATACAAGACAAAACCTCCCTGCTATCCAAGCCCATGAATCAAAACCTCACACATGGTGGAAGTGTTTCATAGGGAAATTCCTTGCCTGCCATGAGTTATTTTCTCCTCCACACAGAGGAGGAGTGGGAGAAAAGAACCATCATCACAGTAGGAGTGACATTGATAATTACAGCCAAACATCACTTGACAAATTCTTTGGTAGGTGCATATGTTACTCTGTTAGTGATCACAGTCTGGCAAGTAAATACTAACAGGGCAGTTTAAGTAGCGCTAATGAGTGTTTTGAAAGCTGGTACAAAACAGATAAGTCTTTTAGTAACAGGTTCAATGTAATCTCCATCACTTTACATAAATCTGTGTCAGCCTCCGTGATGCAAACAAGCAGTAAGGTCCTCCAGCTATTCCAATTAACACTATTTCAGATATGCACTTATTGTTAAATATTTCTAACCGGTGGTAAACAAGCAAGTTAATCTCATTTCTGTGAGTGAAACCCAAATCCCAGGATTGCTATTATTGTATTTAGGATCAGCCCTCCGTGACATGACAGGTAGATGATGGCTGCCAATCACTTCATAGCCCTGCCTGTCTATTCTTGTACAGGTTAGGAACTTCCCAGGTTCTGTATGGAAGAAGTGTATGTAATTGTTCCATTTATTATATTTTTTATTATTATATTTCTGGTCCCCACAAAAAAAAAGGCATCAAATAGAGCATAAATTATAGGATTTATAAGTATACACAGATGTAAGTATGAGGTTGTTTTATAAGTAGTATGCAGTTACTTACCATTATGGGAAGAAGAAGGCCTTGTCCGCATAGAGAATCAATATCTACAGTGAAGACTGCTTCCCTCTATGCAAACCAAGTGCTTCTAGAGGTATGGACTCCTGATCCTCATTAAAGCTTGTAGATTCTGGTTGTAAGTAGACAGCAGTTTCCAGTGGTAGAAAATACAGCAGCTGAATACCCAGCATGCTTACCTCTAGCTTTATGTTTCTCACAGTCGGTTTGCAGCTGTGTTTTTAAAGGGAGGGCACAATGTCTCAGTGTCTGTACAAGCTCCTGAACAAGTGTCTGTATCGGGAAGGATCTCTGGGACACATCACTGTATAAATGCAGTTACATGCAATACAAGGGCAGGCATTGAGAACAAACTATTCTGCCCACGTTTTTCTGCCATCACCTGCACGTATACAGGTCACTGAAAAGTGAAGTCATCCAACAAGCTGTAATTCCAGTGGGCTTTATTGCCTGCACGCTGGAGAAAAGGCAGAGATTAAGGGAAGATCTGCCTCAGCTCTACCCGAGCTCATATCCTTCCTGATGCTTGGTTCTCCTCCTGAGATTCCCCAGCATTAAGCCAGGCCAACAGAGCAGAGCAATGAGAGCCCTCGGAGGCACAAAGCCTTTCCAAATGTTCCTAGCTCAGCCTTGGGAATTGCTCCATCAGTCATCCATTGGTTTATCCTTATGGCTAATTTAATGAGCTGCCCTCACATTGTGCACACAGCAGCCTCACCTTTCAGCAGTGAGACCTGGAGCCGTCACGCTTCATCGCAGGGCAGCTTAATGCACCACTTAGGAGAGTGAGCTTTCTGGGTTGCTTTATGTTCAATTTTATTTTATTTTTCTAGTTTATTTTATTAGGTAAGTTCAGCCTAACTTCTTTAATTTGCTTTTCTACTTTTGTCCATCGGTTTGAGCTGCAGCTAGCTTGGCAAGAAGCCTTTTTCACTCTGCTGTGTGAACAATCTGAGTAGCATGACTCAAGGTTACGCACTGATGATAGTTTCCATAAAGCCTGTGCGTTTAGTTACAAAGCAAGCATCACTAAACGTAGTTTCCAGCAATTTCAGCTAATTCCAAGTTCAGTCACTCAAGAAGCTCACAAAATGAATGTTTCTTGGCGAATGAAAGGTGATTTGTTGGTAAAAGCTATGAGGTTGACTAATATAATGTAATGACTAAGTTTCTTAAAATTGCACAGGGGCCAGTCACTGCTCATTTGTTTCAGCAGAGAAAGATCAGATGGCAGTCACTAAATTAGACCTGTTTTAAAAACTTCAGGTCGAGGTTAGAGCTAAGCAGAAACTGTGGCTGGGGTCAGAAACCAAGAGTTCATGTCTCTGAACACAGCTTGGGAATGGCAGTGAGACACGGAGCAACACTTAGATGGAAATCAGGGGTTACCAGATGGACACAGCATCTGGAGATAAAGTTTGATTTCATATGTTCTAATGGGAACATGCAGTTCTAACTGTGGGCTTAGCATCCTTCTGTTTCTCACATGCGTAAGGGCTTATAGCAGAAGGGCTCTGTTTCCTAAGTCTCCCATCCTCAAATATACCCTTCTACAAATAGGCATCACAGAAATGAAGACTTTCATTTCTCCCTCAGGCCCAATTTCCAATGTTTAGCATTGTTCAGGTCAATCTGGGTGTAAACTTGGGTAACCCATCCCATGGTTAAGATATCTGTAAGTTTGACTTTCATCCTGTTCCATCCTCTGGCTGATAGGTGAACCTCAGTATTAAAGAATCAGGAATTTAGTGCTTTTCGTGACTTTGCTGGGGTTCTGTTAAACAAGAGTAGATGTTTCATCACCTGTGCCAAGGATGTCCAGCACCAGTCATTGTGCTTAGTCACAAAGGGCGTTGCACAGACACAGAGAAGAAGAGAGAGAAATAATATTTTTCAGCAAAGTTATCTCAAAACCTCTTGCAATGGTTGAAATTTGTTTTTGATGCCTCCCAAGGGGAGGAGTGGTCGTGGACTATCCCTGCCATGGGGCAGGGAATGGGCAGAGGTGGATGCATAGGGGAGGGCAGAACTGCTCTGTCGTTTCTCCATCTCCAGGAACACAGCCCTGGAAAGCAGCATCTATTGGGCATGGATGCTGCAGTGCTGGCAACCCTGGGGACAGCACGCCTCACCTTCCTTTGTCTTCTAGAATGTCTTAAAATATTTCCCCCTAGAAGAGGATTTACGCAGCACGCTTGCACGTTTTGTTGGGTTTTTTTTTTTGCTTGGTTGTGTCTCTTGGCCTAATGGGATCAAACCTCTTCTCTCCAACTTGTGCTTTTGTTTCCTGCTGCTTAAAAAGAAAATTGGGATTTCTGGGAAGAATGCAAGTGCTATCCATTCACAAACTGAAGAATGGTATTGTTTGTTTAATAGAAGAATAGTTTGTTATGTTAAATATCCATGAACATTGATAAGACCAACAATTGAGTAAGGCATGATGCAGAACCTCTGCTTTAGATGAATACATCCTTCCTGTGTCTTTTGTTGGACTCCTGCACGAAGGCATCACCCTGAAGTTTTGCTGTGCAGCTGTCCCCTTCCGTACAGTGTCTGTGCCAATAATCTAGCTTTGATGCCTAATTACAGCATCTGCATGTGATAATGAGGGAGCACATGTAATGAGTGGAAGAGGCTTTTCTCATGGAAGCCATTGCCTTTGACTTGTCAGAAAGCTGCAAGACTTGCTCAGAAAGGACTGCATCAGTTCTGATGACTGTCTTAGTGTGGGACCCGTAATCAGGGTCCTCAGGAAGGGGAAGAATGATCAGTGGGCATTTTAGGATCATCTGTGTGTTGGTTAATTAAGTTTTTCCCTTTGTGCTAATTTTATTTTTGCTCTCTCTTTCAGCTCCAGTAAATCCACACCTACGTAAGTATTTCTTTATCTTTGTTTATCTTTTATCCACATGAAGAGCTGTCCTTGCACCTGTTGTCCTTTGTGCTTAAAAAGTGACTGACAGTTATTCCTCTTGCAGTTGCCGTGCCCCTTAGTTTTGCGTGCAAGCTGAGCTGGTGCCTGACAGTGTCATTCCTCTTGACTGTTGCTAGAGCAACAGTCGATGGAGGAAGGACATATAGCTCCAGCCCATCTTTCCTTCTCCCTATCCTAAACAGTCCGCCTAACGAAAAACCTGATGCTCTAGAAATAAATTCAGTTTCTGGGTCATAGCAGCTCCATATGAAGGGGCAAAGCTATAGTTTAGTCATAGCGTCATAGAATCACCAAGGTTGGGAAAGACCTCCAAGATCATCCAGTCCAACCATCCACCTATCACAGATATTTTCGCACTAAACCACACCAGTGCCACATCTCCATGGTTCCTGAACACCTCAGGACTCAACCACCTCCCTGGGCAGGTCATTCCAGCACCGAAACACTCTTTTGGAGAAGAAATGTTTCCTAATATTCAACCTGAGCCTCTTCTGGCAAAACCTGCAGCCATTCTTTCTGGACCTATTGCTAGTTACACAAGAGAAGAGGCCAACCCTCACCTTGCCACAACCTTAATGTTTAAGGAACAGGCTCCCCAGGGAGGTGGTTGAGTCACCATCCCTGGGTGTGTTTAAAAACCATTCGGATGTGGTGCTCAGGGACATGATTTAGCAGAGGGCTGTGAAAGTTAGGGTAGTATGGTTGGGTTGTGGTTAGACTCAATGATCTTCAAGGTCTTTTCCAACCTGAGCAACTCTATGATTCTGTGACTGAGTAGGATCTGTGTCTGAGCCTTAGCAGACATTGTAAACATCTCAGAGGAAAAGTACATTTACAGCATTTTCCAAAGTAATTTCTCCTTGTGTGAGAACTACACGTGCATCTCTTGAAATACATCTCCATGAGCATTGATTGGGCCAGGTGACTTCCAGAGGTCCCTTCTGACCTTACCCCTTCTGTTATTCTGTCATTATGTCACTCCATGATTCTGAGTGAGTTATTGCAATGCTTCCAGTTGCAGTCAGCAGCTCATAGAATCATAGAATTGCTCTGACTGTGTCCTGGCTGATGTGTGGTGCTCAGTAGCACAGGAATGTCTCCTGGTTCAGCTGTTTCCCACTCAATGCGTGGGCACCAAACCTTTGCCAGTACAGCAGACAGGAGACTGGGCTGGAGCTAGGAAAAACAGCTTCGTTCTAACACTAACATCCAACTTCATCCCCCATCTGTCTACTTCGTGATTGATTTCCACTCTGTAGCAAGGGCATATTTTGTGTGTGGGACATACTCTGATGTTATTCTTGCTTTTAATCACATATGCAGAAATTCTCCTGTAAATGGAGTGGGACTCTTCCATTATTGCTGCCGTGGTGCAGCCATAGGCAGGCAGAGAAGCAGCAGCAGGCTGTGCAAGCAGCCTCTGTCTGTCTCTCAGATGATGGCCAAACTTTTCTGTAAATTTTAAACTTATTTGCTGAAGGTCTTGTGAGATGCATTAATAATTAATCAGGGCTCAGTTTAAAGCTCGTGGGAGCTGAAGGATCCAATCTCATTGACTTAAGTGAGCAGTAGATGAGGCCCTTGCTAATTAATGTATTAAACATATACTCTCTGATGTTAAGAAAAAAGAAAGCATTGCAGTCCCATGTGCTTCCCACTATAATCTTCTATGATTTTAAGATCTGAAATTGTCTCATTTTCCAAATGTCTCAATTGCACAGCTCAAAGCAGCAGCTCTGCCAGGCACGTGGCTCAGTGCAGGTGGCACCCAGATCGCCCTTCAGGTTGAAACCCTGCTGGCTCCAGGGAGAGACTTCTGGCAACCTGCCCACCGTTTCCTTCCTCTGCTTCCGAATCTGCCTAGCTGTGCTCCTCTGCTAATGGGAGAGTTTGCCCGCTGGGAGCTATGGGGCACCCTGTGGCATTTCTTTCAGACAGCCAAAGAGATGGTTAAATCTTGAAGGCTTGCTTTTTTCCCCAGTGACTTCTTGAGTGAAACCCTTTGACAGGAGAGAAATCTGCTGGGAAAGAGAAGTTCTGGATCCCACAGCAAATTCAATCTCATCTTTATCCATGCTTTCTACAATCTCATTTTATGTCACTGAAAATGCAGGATGAATGGTGATGTTGCATGTTATATAACACCAACCAGCTTCTGATTCTTTCTAAACCCATTGGGCTGAATTCTAACTTTATTTACACCACTGTGAATGAAGAGTAAGTGCCCTATTCAACTGGGAAAAATATCTGGAAACTGAAGCCACGCCTTCCTGCTCAAATTCTGGAATAATCACCTGGCAGAGAACATTCGTTCTTGTGAGATTTCTGCAGTAGATAAGGAAGTAGCATCGAATGACTGAAAACCTGAGGTTTTGCCTTAGAACTACTTTCGTGTGTGTGTGACATATAAATAAGCTGTTTAATGTAAACAGTTTACAGTAGACCAAACTACTGTACGCTGTAGACCAGTACCTAAAGGGAGCCTATAAACAGGAGGGGAGTCAACTCTTTGAAAGGGTAGATAACAGCAGGACAAGGGGAAATGGTTTTAAGTTGAAGGAGGGAAGATTTAGGTTGGATATCAGGGGGAAGTTCTTTCCTATGAGAGTGGTGAGGTGCTGGAACAGCTGCCCAGAGAGGCTGTGGTTGCCCCGTCCATCCCTGGAGGTGTTCAAGGCCAGGCTGGATGGGGTCCTGGGCAGCCTGGTCTGGTATGAAATGTGGAGGTTGGTGGCCCTGCCTGTGGCGGGGGGTTGGAGCTTTATGATCCTTGAGGTCCCTTCCAGCCCGAGCCATTCTGTGATTCTGTGATTTTGTGATTCTATGATTCTATAAACATTTAAGAATTTCGTATCAATGAGTGCAATTATATGTTACACTTGATAATGGAAGACATAAGATGTGAAAAAGTCATTCAACTTGAATTTTATGGAAGAAGAATTCATATTAGAATGAAGAGCCTTACACCTTGAGAAGGGTTTCATTTTTTGCCATGATTGGCAATAAATTTATTTAATAACTTGCAGTAGTGTGGTTTTGGACCAAAAATTCACCCCTGTCCTTAATGGTGTTTGGGACCATTTTTGACACCCACAGCTCCATCAGTGCTCAGAGCCCATCCCCTGACCTTGGCTGTCTGCAGGGATGGGGCCCCACCGCCTCTCTGGGCAATCTGTGCAGTGCCTCACCATCCTTAGTGTAAAAAACTCCTTTCTTATCTCCAATCTAACCCTCCCCTCATTTAGTTTGAAGCCATTTCCCCTTCTCCTGACACGAGACACTGCTGAAGAGTCTGTCTCCTTCTTTCTTACAGCCCCACTTCCTGCACAGGGGAAGTACAGAGCTAATCCCAGGGAACTACTTTCCATTTGTATTCATCTGTTATTTTTCACAAGGTGTTCAGTGCCAAGAATATTTAGCACTAACCTTTTCCAATGCATTCCAAATGGCAGGGTTCCACGTAAAACTGGTATTTTCGTATTAGATAAATGGCAAATTTTTACTTGCCTTTCTTCATCTAGCCCGAATGCATTAATTTGTTTCACTTGTAGAAAAGGCTGATGTGGATTTTTGTTCTGCTGATGTGGTGGAATTTCTTAACGAAGTTCTGCGGGCACGGTGTGACACGGAAATGCAGCTCTTAATGCACTGGGGGGGCAGTGGTAGGAATCGCTGAATATCTGGAAATGTTTTGTCTTAAATCACTTTGCTGCAGGACTGGATCTGATAGACAGAATTTTACTCCTTTCGCCACTGTTTGGCCCTTTCATTTTGTCTCACTGTGTAGAAGCAGCACCTTGCATGCTATAGGAAGGGTGTGCATAAGTGGAAGCCCAATGTAGTGTCAACCAAGCAACGCGTGTCAGAGTGCTTCGTTTGTGTCCTTGCTCATTCAAGAGCTTTGTCAGGGTCTTTGTGTTGTCCTCCTGCTCTTGGGGACAACGATGAAGGTGTCGGTCTGCACTCGTTCTCCCTGGAAGGACTTTGGTTGGAGTCCACAGCCCAGGTGTTCCTCGTGGCCTCCTTCTTTCATATGCTCATCTCTCAAGCAGATCTGCTGTCAGGCCACAGTTTGTATTTCTCCTCTGTGGTGCTTATGGAGGTGCTCCTGGGCCGAATGGTTTTGTGTGTTCCCTCTTCATCATTCCAAATTCAGCATTCAAAAAGCACTACTTCCAGAATCAAACTGAAGTCCTGAAATGGGCTCCTCATCGCCTTGATGGCTTTCAGCCATGTTTCCGAGTTAATTCTCCTGGGGGATCTAATAAAGGCAGTAGAATGATCAAGAAATCAAGCCTGAGGTGCTAATGGGCATGGAGGTTTCTGTGGACTGGGTTTTTGTGGTAACCTGTTGTTTGGAGCAGTGCTTTGTGCTGACTGCTATGCAGCAGGAAGTTTGTGTTGCTCAGCTTGAGCAGAGGCAGAACGAGGAAGGCTTGGAAAGCACTCCTAATGCACCTGGTGGATTGGGAGGAATTGTCAAGCCTGCTTTTTCAGTTTGCAGCATTATATGATTTTAAATAAGTTTCAGAGCAGCATCCTTGCTTAGCAGTACATATCCAAGCTAAGCTCCAGGTCCCTCTGTCTTTACTGATTTGCAGTGAAGCTCCAGTGGCTGAAGTGGATTTATAGTTTACTGAAGCCCCAAACCTGCAAACATTTATACACCTTCTGAATTTAACACAGATGAATAATCCCATGGTGCCTGGTGTTAGAGTTCCTCCTAACAATGAATACAAATTGCACCCCTATAACGAATGCTGTAGCTTACACAGTATGCAGACAGCTGCATTCTCCCGGGAGAAGAGAGATTTGCTTGTTTTCTCAGATAAATCAATTGACTTTGCTGGAAGAGTAAACTCAGCAGGAACTGTTCGTGTGTATAAAATTAAGCTTTTGCACATTATACTACCTGGGGCCTTATCCTGTTCTGAGATGAAAACTGAACCTTGAAGTTCTGGTTTGTTTGGTTCCTAAATGCCTGATTATAGGACTACCCCAACCCATCATAACCCAGAGGTGGGATCATTGGCATGGTGTCTGACAGACCTGCTTCACAAAAGAGAGGATCCCAATAATCCTGATAGGGGATCATCATGTCTACTCTAAATAATATTTCCTCTTAGTCTAGCCATTATTTGTTTTCCCATCCCTATTGACAACTAGGAGTAATTTAAGAGATATCACATTGCAGACCACGTTTTCCTTTTGAAGAGATGCTGTACACTTCTCCTAAATGTTCTTATCCCTAAACCAAAATAACCTACAGCTTCCTTTTTTCCCCCACAGTTCATGTTTTATAGACATGCTATCCATTCTTCTCAGCTCTCTGGAAATCTTAGCTGGGTCAGTAGAGACAGTGCCTCTAAGGGCTGTTACTTATAGCTGAATATGTGAGGAGGATCTAGACAAGATTGAATGCAATTAATTTCGAGTAGCATTAACACAGGTTGATGACGGTGCCTTTTTTTCACTGAGGTCACTTAAAAGAGAACATACAATCAACAGTAGAGAATGATGTAAAATAAATGTATGTCTATTTCCAGTGCTGTTAATGAGCACCATCCCTGGGTGTGTTTAAAAACCGCTTGGATGTGGTGCTCAGGGACATGATTTAGCAGAGGGCTGTCAGAGTTAGGGTAGTATGGTTAGGTTGCGGTTGGACTTGATCATTAAGGTCTTTTCCAACCTGAGCAGTTCTATGATTCTGTGATTCTAATACATCCGTTCTCGTGGAGAGGTAAGCAAGCATCGAGTGTTTTCAAGCACTATATCTCCTCTCATTTGCTGTGTTGGCAGGAGAGTTCCACTGTGGGTTTGAGGATGGTAACATTTGCCTTTTCACGCAAGACGATACGGACAACTTTGACTGGACAAAGCAAAGCACTGCCACTAGAGACACAAAATACACTCCCAACACGGGGCCAAACGCAGACCGGACTGGCTCCAAGGAAGGTAAGCTCCAGGGACACCCATTCCTCTTGCATTGGGAGCTCTGCAGCTGCTCTGGGGTCGGGGATCTCCAGCCAGCTGTGTCCTTCCTAATCACACCAAGATGAGCATACCTCCAGGACTTCAGAAAGAAACTGCCAGAACTGAGGCATGCGGCCAGTCCCTATCAGAGCCCGCTAACAGCACTGCTAACCATCTTGTATTATTTCTATCGTGCCATTTCCAAGCGATCACTTTCACGTTACAGCCTGGTGGGGAAATATTCTAGCACGTCTTGAACTGTTCTTCTGATTTATGTCATTTAAATTCTAACTTGGACTCTCAGACTATCACAGTGAGGGTTTTTTGCCCCGTTTTTACTTTGGGTGTTGCTAAAACATGTAATTTTCAATCTGCTACTCCTGTTAACAGAAGTGTGCCGTCTTGACTGCGGTATTTATTTTCATTTGAAAAGTCAGATATATTGTGCTGAATTTATCAAGTATTGCAGTAACTTGAGCTGTTTTATTGTGTGCCCCATGCCCTCTATTACCAAGAGGGAAAAAATCATACTGCATCATATTTGCTTGGTTGGATTAAGTAAATACTCCGTTGTTGGCGCTCTCCAGAATAAATGAATATTTTCTCCTTGTGAGCCGTTGAACTGGGATTGATGTGGGCAGTTTAAAATGTTCATTGGAAGGTTTCCATCAAGATATTTTTTTACCTTATTTTAAAAATTCTCCCCTCTCATTGTTTATAGGAACAAATTGCAACCTTGAGTCTGAAGTCTGAACCCCATCATAAAGATTTTTTTTCTTTTCTTGAGCATATACAATGTTATATCAATATGAAGTTGTTTATGAGTACTGACCTGCAAGCCCTGATTTTACTCCTGGTAGAAAACATCTTTGAATCAGCTGCGGAAAACATATGGGCTTAGTGCACAACAAATATGACCCAGAAACCATGGTGTTATCACATGAATGTGAAAAATTAGCCAAGATAGCCTGATATCTTCCTGTGTGTGTATGTGTTGGGTTTTTTAGGTGACAAGATGACAGTTTCATTGGTCCTTTCCCAGGTTTCTACATGTACATTGAGACATCGCGCCCCAGGCTGGAAGGGGAGAAGGCCCGACTCGTCAGCCCTGTTTTCAGCGTTGCTCCAAAAAACCCCTATGGAGCTACAAACACAGCCTACTGTTTTAGCTTCTACTATCACATGTATGGACAGCACATAGGTAGGAGAAAGCCAATGACATTGTCTTTTCACTTTGGGAGAAATAGCAGGAGAAATGTCCAGTTGTATGGACAAGGGAAATGTAGGAGCACTTCCAAAACCAGCTACAGCCAAGGCTGGCAAGAGAGGCTCCTAAGAGCATTCTTTTGGCCATAAAACTCTTCCCCACAATCAGTATGCTAGCAGGAATCCTCTAACGGTTGACAAGAGCATGTTGTGTACACATGGGGTTTTTGAGCAGGGACTCTTGAAAAGTGTGAAGATTTGCAAAGGCTTTGCCTGGTTTTGAGTGTTTTGCCTGGTCACGGTGTGTTGAATCTCTCCTTGCAAGTTTAGGGATGAAGCAATTAGCAGCACAGCCCGTGTGCTATGCAGCAGCACATGGGTCCTAAAGGAAAGCCTTGAACAATTCACTCAAAAGCAGTGGGAGCAGATCTTTCCAAGGTGAATCTTTAGGTCTATTTTTAGTCGTAGCTCTTTCAAGGTACACGTTTAATTACTTTGCACAGTGTTAAAGAAAAAAAGAGAAAAAAAAAAGTGTGGGAAAATGTGAAAGTATAAGCCCAAGCCAATTTTTCTAAATCCTGTAAATCCCTGTGGGTTCTTGGTGCTTACCAGTGCGTTGGGAGGCTTTCCAGTGCCACGCTGCCCTGACTCGGTGTATTTTTATAGATATTTTCAAGGGCAAGCACATCCTCGTAGTGCATTCTGGTGGTCGCTTTGGGAAGCTTTCAGCTGCCTGCAGGCAGAGCTCGGGTTATAAATAGAGCAGACAGCTCGCTCCGTTCTGTTAGCTGTCTGCACTGCTGAGCACTCGAACGCAGCCCCCAGTGTAAGTTCTGCTCACGCCGCGTTGCAGGAGGAACTGGAGCCGTGCCATGCTGAGTGAAACGAACTACAGAGTGCTCCATGAGCCTACTTCTGCTACAGGACAGTGAAGAGGAGAGTTATGACCGTGAAGGGTCAAAGAGTTCTTCTGGAACTTCTTAAAGTTGGGATAAACGTAAGAAAAAACAGCCATTGAGGTTGACATCTGCCCACAAAATAGTGACCCCTAATTTTTGCAGTTTTGGTCTTTCTCCTGGGCTGCCCTTCTGTCCTTCTCTGTTTTGGCTGAAATTGCTCTTTTCTGTGTCATTTCTTGAGCTGACACATAAAGTGCTGCCTGACAAAGGAGCTGACCCACAGATTAAGATGTTGACAGTGACAGTTAGTGATCGGGTGTACAACTGTACAGGTTTTTTTTTATGGTGATGTGGATGCTTGGATGTCAAAAAAAGAAATCCCTCAATGTCACTTCTCTTCTCAACGTTAAAAAATACAGATGACATCATTTTAGCTACTGTTTATAGTGGTCTAGTTTTGAAACCAGAGAGGCTGTGGATGCCCCCATCCCTGGAGGTGTTCAAGGCTAGGTTGGATGGGGTCCTGGGCAGCCTGGTCTGGTATGAAATGTGGAGGTTGGTGGCCCTGCCTGTGGCGGGGGGTTGGAGCTTCATGATCCTTGAGGTTCCTTCCAACCCAGACCATTCTATGATTCTATGAACAATTTTATACAAAATTGTTCTGTCTCTGAAGACAGAAGGATGATAAATTAATAGTATCAGCCACGTGTTTGAATGGAGGCACTTACATCTTTACTAAATTTAACACTGTCATATTCTGACAAAATGTTACAAAGCACATGAGAATGCAAAAAGCATCCAAGAAATGAAGTATGAAATCAGCAAATGTTTATCATTTGATCCCCCAGGTGTGAACTCTGTCACCTGTATTGCTCACGTGAGGATAGTAAAAAAAGGGAAGAGAAAAAACCTCAGGAGTAGTGATGTTCTAAGACTTCAGTGATTTATGCACATGGTTATGTTAGGAATGGTTGCATTGATGAGGTCAACCACTTGAATGAGTTTTGGAAGGTTTGTGGGCTTAGAAATTGCTTCATTTTTAGGAAAGGAGTTACTGTATTTAGGTTATTATTATATTTAGGGTTTATTATATTTAATGGAGGGCTGCTAGTGTTAGGGTAGTATGGTTAGGTTGCGGTTGGACTTGATGATCTTTAAGGTCTTTTCCGACCTGAGCAATTCTATGATTCTGTGATTCTGTGACTCTATTACAGCACAATGCTTTGCCCAGGTAAATCAGTCCTAATCAGCATTTCAGATGACGTATACTCCATAACCTTCATTGAGAAGATATATTTTTCATTGCAGCACATTGTTTAGTTTCTCTTTTCATATTTATGCTGCTGAAAGTCATGCAGCTAAAGTTATCTTTTTATTCTGACAAAAGTTTGGCCTATGGGTGATTCTGGTCACATTTTGAACAGCTACTTTAAAGCTGAAGTTTCACGCAAGCAGCTTAGTCTTCTGAGCTCACCTTCAGTCTTGTGCTCACCTCCTGACCATGGAAGTAATTTCTGCTCAAGGCAGAATGCCAATGGGCACATATAGAAATGCAAGGAATTTGTCAGATTGGTAAGAATTTTCATTTTACTGTGAAGGTGTTCAGACATGGGCGCAGATTGACCAGCGGTGTCTCTGTCCTTGGAGACAGCCAAAATCCAATTGGCCACTGTCCTGGGCAACCTAATGCTCTGGAACAAGCTCCAGAGGTGCCTCCAACCTCAAAATTCTGTGATTCTCTGTGAATTATTTAATTGATAATTTTTCTTTTTTTTCAGAAGAGTGGCATTTTATTAAGGATTAATACCGTGTGGATATGTCTAAATCTTATTACTACACCAAATTGATTGTTTTACCACGAACCCTTGACTCTTCACTGCTGTTCTGGAATTTGCAGCCAATATATACGTAGAAGGTTCCTCTTATCCCCGTGCAGAGATAAGCACTGCCCATCAGGGCTTCAGTATGCACTGTCAGGGTAGGAGCTGCCAACTGAGACCTCACACACGATCTCTGTGCTGAGGGCTCTCTCTTTTCAGTGATCTTCAGCTGCCAGTTCTTCACCGGTTCTCCCTGAAAACTGGAGTGTCTTGCATGGGAATGGGGCTTAAACAAATTCCAGCCTGTCCCTCCCTTGTACCAATGGACCATTATTCAGAGAAGATATGATGCCATTAACCTTTGATTCTTTTGTCCATGTTGTCATAGCATTGTTCAGCAGACTTCAGTGCTGCATGTCTGCATTTCTGTTGGGCATTATTTTCCCTAATTATCCATAGGATTTCCAAAGAGTATTACTTCCCTGTCTCATGGGAAAAGTTTTGTTACCATAACAGTCTCTGTGCTCATCAAAACATGTCTGCATTTCCAGCAGAGATGAATGATCCCTAATAAAAAAATGGAGGATCATCCTGGAGTGATGCTCTGTCACTGGTGCTGGGATGGAGGCATAGGGGAAAAGAGGTGTCATCCTCCGTTCTTACATGAATTACCCCACTGACATCAATTTGAAAACATGGCTGTTGCACTGTGCTGAAAAAAGCAGCCTCCCAGCTTATTCTGCTCAGCATCTGTGCCTGCTGCTCGGGTCTTGGTGTCTCTGGAGAAGAGCCTGAAAATGTCGGTAGCGATAAGGAGTGGTGCCTGGGAGCCTTTACGGAGAGCAGAGCGCAGATCTGAGATTAGCACTGAAGCTGTGGCACGGCTCTGGCGAGATAAGCAGGGGCCTACATCCCATGCCAGGTGGTTCAATTCAGGAGGATGAAGTGTTCCCTGCCTGAAATAGATGGCTCTTGCTCACGAGTTGGAGCGTAATTCCCAGTGGGTCTCACAGCCGACTCTGAGGCTGCTGGCTGCCAAGGAAAGTGCCCATGCCGTGCTCCACATACTTCAAAGGGAGAAGGTACATTACCTTAAGCAGAAAGGAAATAGAAGATCCCGTTACTTGATTTGCAGCAAACAGTGAGCCATTGTTGGGGAACAAGAGAACGAGGAGTCGCTGTCCTTATTATATCTGTGTATTGAGAGAGAATGAGGTTGTAGCTCCATTATAGCTGTCACTGTTTTTTTAAGCCATCAGTGTTTCTGCTTTTCCCATCCGCACTTCAGTGTGGAGCATTGCTAATTGACTTTGTGAGAACAGCCATTCTTCTTATCATTAGAGCCACTGGGAGCTGTGCAGGCCTGTGCTGCTGAGCTCTGCACCCTGTAGCTCCCGGCCCTACCGGTGGGATGCCACCAGGCAATGAACTTCTTTCATTCACACCTGCTGCTCCTGGACACGGTTTGGGCCTCCAACTCCCATCTATCTGGAGCTCAGAACGACTGTATCTACAGGCAAACTCTTGCCTCTTGCTGGGCACAACTCAGTGAGAATGACACAGCCAACTTGTCCTCCCCACAGCACCAGTGTTGCAAAGGTAGAGCACTTTACTAAAGCCTTCCTGGAAGAACATGTTGCATTTCAAGGCTAGGCACTTGTTGCAATTGTCACATTTTGGGTGGGTTTGTGGCCATGAGAGACAGGGGCAGAAGAGACTTTGGGAGAGCTGAGAGTGGTCATTCCGTACCTGAAGGGGCTGTAAGAAGGAAGGGGACAGAGCCTTTAGCAGGGGCTGTTGGGACAGGATAATGGTTTCCAACTAAAAGAGGGGAGAGTTAGACTGGAGATAAGGAAGAAGTTTTTTGCAATAAGGGCAGTGAGGCACTGGCAGTTCTCCCAGGGAGGTGGTGCCCCATCCCTGCAGACAGCCAAGGTCAGGGGATGGGCTGTGAGCACTGATGGAGCTGTGGGTGTCCCTGTGCATTGCAGGGAGTGGGACCAGATGGCCTTTAAGGGTCCCTTCCAACTCAAACCGTTCTGTGATCTTATGATCTGGTACAAGAATGGTTATTTTATGTATTAAGTAAGACTGCTATCACCTGCTATTAATTTCAAGAAATTCCATGACGCTGAGAGGCTGAGAGTGATACGAACAACCTTAAATCTCTGTAACCTCAGCAGTGATGGATTTACATGCTTTTCTTACCTAAATTATTTAGTGATTCCACACAGCCCTGCAGCATGGCAGCATGCACAAATGGGTGAAATAATTACCAGCTCTCCTTCCCTTCTTTGATATTGGCATTGCTTTTTGTCTTCATGAAAAGTAACTTTCTATGTAATGCTGTAACTTCAGGTAGTGCTGTCTGAGGTCCTGCCTCTTCTCCTGCCTTGGACCCAGCACAGTTGTTAAAAATAGAATGGTTTGAGTTGGAAGGGGCCTTAAGAGGCTGTCTGGTCCCACTCCCTGCAATGAACGGGGACACCCACAGCTCCACCAGGTGCTCAGGTTGTACGGGGAGGAGAGAATGGGAGAACCAAACATTTCTCTTCTGCATATGGCAGGATGAGGTCTTTTTGGTGTACCCATAGCAGGCAGAGGTGGACTGTCACTGCTACAATCCATTCCTTGTTTGTGTAGCTTGTTCACCTCCTGTGCACTTGAAAATAAATGCTGCAGGAGGGACCGGTGCTGCCCAGCTTCTCCAGCAGCACCACTTCCCTGCTCCTTCCCAGGAGATGGGCACCCTGCAGAAGCAGCCGTGATGAGAATTCTCACTGCTCCATTCCCCTTTTAGCTCCTGTTTTTCAAGGCGCTGAGTTTTGCTATTGCTCGAAATAAGAAGTTTTTATTAGCAGGAGCTGAGTCACTCTGCAGCTGCCTCAGATCTGAGAGGTCTCCTTGCAAATGTGATTTGTGTCAGCCTCCCAGATGCCACTCCTGACTCCCTAAGAAACGTGGTTTTGTGTGAACCTGACTGTCTGAGCATTCTTAAATGAAGGCAGATGCAGTGATTCCCATAGTGCAGAGACACTGCCCCACACATCTGCAGTCAGAACGGTGAGCAAGAGGAACAATACCTCTAAACAGCGATTTGCTGAACTCTGCTCAATGAAGACAGTGCTGCCTCTTGGTGCTCATGGACAGCCTGGTTTTTGCTCATGGCCCATCACGGAAGGGGAGCACTGTGCAGAAGGGAGCTGAGTGCTGGGGTCTGATACCTGCTGGAAGAACATCTGTGCTGGAACCAGCACCTTCATGGCCAGCGGTGGAGAGACACCCGGAGTTGTGATTTGAGGGCTTTTTTTCCTGAGGTTTTACTGAGGTTCAAATGAGGATTGTCTTGTCCTTGCAAAATGCTTCTTACCAGGATTAAAGGCATCATACCTACCTCAGATGCATTCGCAAGGATCTGTGGCGCTCTTATTAGTTAAACTATGTCCAAGGTAAACGGGAAGTTGGACATTCTTTTTAAGCGAGAGCTAGGAAGCTGCATTCCTTATTTACCTTTGGGTAAGGTGGCTGGAGATGCCCCCTTTGCACTAATGCAGAAAAAACTCCTTCTTACAGTCCCTCCAGAAAGCCACATGTCCTTCCCGAGCTGCTGGGAGTAAGGGACATGGCTCCCTGCCTCAGGGCCCAGCTTGCTGCTGAGCCACCATCCACTGAGAGTTCACTTCACCAAGGCACGGTTTCTCCCAAGAGTAAAAGTTTTTCAGTATGGAATAAGAAACCCTCGTATCCACCTCCACTGTGTTGCAGAGATGTGTTCCAGCTGTGCAGCACAGGAGTGCATTGTCCCAGCACCATCACTGGTCCAGCACCCAGCCCCAGCACAGCCTGGCCAGCTCAGGGCCTCACTTCCCCAGTTTGGTTCTCAGCTCACCAGCTCACCTTCTTGCCTTCTCTTCCAGGAAGCCTGAATGTTTACCTGCGGCTGAAAGGCCAGACCGCAATAGAGAACCCCTTGTGGTCTTCAAGTGGAAATAAGGGCCAGCACTGGAACCAAGCCCGTGTCAACATCAACCCCCCCACTTCATTCCAGGTAAGGGACAGCGCTGGGCTGCACGTGCGTTGCGGTGCTCAAGCAGCAGGCATCAGGCATTGCAGATGGAGACATCAGGTCTGGGGCACGCATTCACTGACCCTTGTTTCTGACACAGGATTTCACAGCATCATTTCAGCCCTGAAAGCTGCTTTATGGACAGGTAATTGCTTTCCTTGCAGCAAATAGCTGAGCACCACAGAGCTTAATCATGCACACGTCAGTGGCAGAACAGCAGCTATTTCCTCCACAAGGAAATGCCTTTCAGTTCTTAGACAATGCTGTTAGCTGGTATTATATATATATACATATATATAATTTTTGAGTACCATCTGGAATATGAAATTATTTCCTATGAAGAAACATTTAGGGTCTGTGGTGTAATGTCTTCGTTAGATGTCTCATGGAACAGTTGGGTTTTCCATGAAAAAAGAAAGGATCCATCTTTGCAGCAGTGCTGCCTGCTCAGAGCTATGGCAATCCGTTTGCTTCATTCACCACACTTTGTGTTGGGCTTCATATGTTTCAGTTCTGGTTTGACAGTGAGATGCTGATAAACTCTTAGGAGCAACTCTTGTTCATGCCACGAGCTGTTTCCAAATGGAACAGGCCCAAAACATCAGCTGCTGGTTCCTGTCCCCACTCTGGGATGCCTGGGACCCCCTAAAGAGACCGTGGCTTTGGGAACAGTCATTGAGCATGAACCAAAACAGCCATCCTGAACGTGTGGGTTGGTTTCACTTCATGGGTAGATTCCAATCCCAACCTTTTGTCTTATCCCCATGCATGAGGGGCAGTGATGGAACAGAAGTGCTTTGGTATAGGCAGTAACAGAAGTGTTGTGTGGGAGGAAATGGAAGGAGAATTAGTGGAGAGGGACGTGCAAAGGGCAGCATGATGTGGTGCTTGAGATGAACAGAGAGGGGTGGAACTGGGCAAAAAGACTGCAGGGAAGAAGAGCAAGGGGGTTGAAAAGCACTATTGGAAAAGCTGGCAGGGTTTGAGAGACCCCTCAAAGACCATCTCATTCCAACCCCTCTGCCACAGGCAGGGCTGCCAACCACTAAATCAAGCACCAGATAAGGTGGCCCAGTGGCTCATCCAACCTGGTCCTTGGGTGATGCTCGTGCCCTCTGTGGTTTGCAAGGATGTCTTCCACTGCCCTCGGTGTTTACTCATTGTCTGTAGTGAAGGTTATTCATTTCACACGAGTAACTCTGAACTATAGTGGTGAGAAATGTTGGAAGCTGCTAGAATAGGCTTGGACTTGTGTGCTGCTGAAATCAGTGGATACAGAGAGAGTGCCCCAGACACCTCCCTAATGCAGCGAGCTCATTATGAGGTGTAATTTAAGCATTTTGCTTCAGATGGTATTAATATTTTCTGTCAAATTGGCTCTACCTCCAAGAGTTAATTTCTCCATTAGTCCCACAGCACGCCCTTATAAGATTCATTGGATTTGATGCAAATATTGTCACAGATTAAAGGTTAGAAACTTCTCATCTAAGTGAGCCAAAAATATTTCAAAGATCTGAGTTGGGGGGAGCAATAAAGGAGAAGAGAGATAGCTGTGCAAATGGTGCTGCTTGGAAGATATATCCCTCACATAATTCCTTCATCTCGTTAGAAGGGCTTTGAAGTTTGCTAGGGAATACATTTCTTGCTACACAGAATGAGTCCACTTCTCTGCAGAGCTAATTAGGCAGCAGTGAGGCAGGACAGCATCGTGTTGTGTTGGGAGAGGAAAGCAGATAACTTGGTTTCTTCTGTACAACAGTAGTGCCCAGCTGATAAGCAGCTTTATAGTAAATAATGGCTACAAGGTGCTCGTGCTGCATTCCGCCCCATAGGAAATGTTTGCATGGTATTCCAAGCCCCTCGGGAAAGTTTACTGCTGTGTGCTTCCCACTTGCCATCCTATGAACTGCTGTCCCTTTTATTTTTTGCAGCTTATATTTGAAGGGATCCGGGGCCCAGGCATCGAAGGAGACATTGCTATTGATGATGTATCAATTGTGGAAGGAGAGTGTATGAAATCCGACCAGCCGGCCAACAGTAAGTGGCTCTTCTACACGCTGGGGAGAGCAAATTGCTTCTTGTGCTGTCAAATTGAGGCATCTGCTGAAATGGGTGTTCTGTGAGAGAACAGAATATTGCTTGGTTAAGTCAGAGAGGCTGCAGGAGAAGAGTTTTGCTTTCTGCCCACACAGCAGATGCTGGCAACAGCGGGTTCCCTCAGGGCTGTGGGTGCAGCAGCACCCCTTACACCCAGCCCTTCCCAGTGATTCAGGAGGACGAGATGGATGAAGCAACGTGAAAAATTGTTCTGGGAGTCAAAACAGTGTGAAATTTATAGTTAAATTGTCACAATTGCCCGTGGACCTCTTTTCATCCCTCCGTCCCCATGTTGGCGTTATGACACAGAGCTTTAATTCTGCCTTTTTCCCCCTTTTTGTAGATTTACGATCAGGTGCTGTTGGGACATTAGCGCATATACGACTTATCCCAGTTACCATCCTCATGTTTGTCTTAAGTCATCAGAGGTGACCTTATCCTGGCAGAGGCTACAAAAGATTCACCAGGCACTGGCATGAAGAAAGAGTCTTTGTAAAATGGACATTTAAAAACAAACTACCAAAGATTCCTCCACTGACTGACTCAAAAGTTAAATAAATACATAAATAAATAATAATAAAAAAAAAACAATTAAAAAGCACTGGGGACATAAAAGGCATCATGGGAGTGTAACTCACTATGAACCACGCGTGAGAACGAGATCTGGCCTAAGTGAGGAATAGACCTTCAGGTGCTTTTGTGGTCAATAACGAATACAGCATCATCTGGTTGAACTCTCGGAACAGAGCGATAGAAACCCTTGTCAAAGCACAAAGTCATGGCTGGTTTTGTTTCAAATGAATAGTTTGCTTGTTACCATGGAAACCTAATGGCCTGCCAAAAAAAAAAAAAGAGGAGAGAGAGGAAATAATAAAATTAAAACAGAGAGAGCAACACCTCACTGTAAACAGGGTATGTGAAGAGCTGGCATTCATTTTCCCTTCGAGAAGGTTTTTAGTGTAGAGTTAAAAACATGTAGGCCCTTTCGCCTTTGGCTGTCACCTCCCCTAGAGAGTTACCCCGAATCAGAGCTGTTTTAAGACATTTCTGTTTCATTTCTCATGGCTATGCTCGATAACTGTATGCTGTCTCCTTTTGCATGCATTACGATCCAGGATGTGCCACCTGGGCTTACATATGACACAGGCTTATCGGAGCTTGCTTGCGGCCACTCGAACACCCCTCTCCCCTCCCCAACTGAGTCATCTGTTCTAATGAAGTGAAGAAACCAAACCACCATCTTTTATAAATTGCCATGGAAACCAAGTGCCTTCAATGAAACAAGCCTGATTTAAAAGTATATGTAGAATAATAATAATTTCAACACAGAAGCTTGCACTGCTAAAATGTGGTTTGTGCAAACTATTTTCTAAACAAACTACGGAGCCCGGGTGTGCAGACTGCAGGCGAAGGAAGCGGAGCCGCTCCTGGAGGTGGATGGACCTGAGCTGCTGCGTAAGCCCTCTCGGACGAGCTATCTGTTGTTTAACCTTCCAGACAGCCATGGCCTTTCAGCTTATTACCCATTAGAAAATAGCTTCCGTTGGTCCTGGAAATGGGAGCAGCGCTTTTTATTTGTTCCTTTCAGGTGATCAGGTGGGTCAACCAGAGGAAGAGGTGGCGGAGATGCACTTAGCGCAGGCGGCCCCGGGGCCGCGGGGGTGCAGCGCTGCGCTCTGCGGGCACAGCTGGGCACGGGGCTGCTGCTGCTGCTGCTGCAGGGAAGTCAAAGTTCCACTCATGCAACAAAACACACGTGGGTTTGGAGCTGCCCCGACACGTACCGATAGCCAGCCGGTTTTCCACTGCATTGTAAATTTCCCTGACCGTTGGTTATGACAATTTGAAGACCTTTTTCCTTAAATTATCTCAGCTTTTAACTTCATTTAAAAAAGAAAAAAAAAAACAACAAAAAAAAAGACTTTTGTCTAAAGAGGAGTATTATTATTATAATTATTATTATTATTATTACTTGTTCTCTCAACACCCTAGGATTAAAAAAACCTGATATGCAAGAAATTGGAGTACCAACAGGAAAACAAACCAACAAACAGCATCGTATTTGCAAACATGAGTATAAAAAGCACAACGAGATGCAGTACAACAATGACAAGGCTTGATTTTTTTTTTCTTTTTTTTTTTTTTTTTTTTTTTTTATTCTGTAGAGAAATGTTTGTGCAAATTCAGTAATTCAACTGAAGAGATAATTTTACAGCTATGTTCAATAAAGCCTCTTTCCAGGTAAGGTATGCCACGTGGTGCGTGTGTTTGTTGGGCGCTGTGCACGGGGTGCTGCTGGGCTGATGCACTGGTGCTGCTGTCTGCAGATGGAAGCACGGCCCATGGAGCTGGCCAAGGACGCTGTCGGTGCTGCTTTGGAGGTGCTTTGTGGTGTCCGATGCCCGGGCTGCAGCTAAAAAGCTGCTCGGAGGACAGCGGGAGCCCAGAGCTTGGATGGACTGTGGGGTTTGGCACCGTGAGTGTTTGTAAATAAAAGGAAATTTCCCACTGGAAGCACTGGATTTTAATTGTGGACTGGAGAGCCGAGTCGGGTGCGGCGAGACCCTGACCGGAGCTTTGCTTAGGAGGTTGGTGTGCCTCAGGATTTGGGGTCTGTGGAAATGGGACCTCCACATGCATCCGCCTGAAAGCCAAAGGACTGCGGTGTGTGCGAGGGACCCCCCCAGGGTGCTGCTGGGGGCCACTCTGCTCACAGCCATGGCTCCAGAGCCCTGCCCAGAGGAACAGCAGACTGCAGCATGTTCCCTGTTGCGTTTCCTATTCTACCCTTGCCCGTCATCAGAGCAGGTCTGATGCAATGGGGAATATGGAAATAGTGGCCAGCTGCTAGTCATTCTGATGTAACGTGGGAACCATTCCATTCCCTTGAAAATGCTGTCCCTCACATTGATTCTTTCAAAACTGGACTCAACACCCATAGATTTGGACACCCGTTGGTCAGTTCGAGCCAGGATAAGTGACCCCAAAGCAGCCACTGCTGCAGGTCATTGAACTGGAGGTTGTGCATTTGTGGGGACCACAGGCTAAGACTGAAAGCTGAAATCCCCATTCCCTCCTCATATTTTGAGTCTTCTTTCCTCGGTGGAGGACAGGGATGAATATTCAATGAAAGCTTTCAGTTGATGGCCAAAGACCAAAGTTGTCTTTCTTGGGGCAGGACGAACTGAAGGGCAGGTGGTTGTGTGGAAGGGAACTGGCTTGCCCTGCCTATTTCAGTTCTGTTCTGCTTACGTGGGTGCAGAAGCAGTTGCTAAGAAAGGCATTTTTTCTCTTTCAGACGTTGATTTAGTATAGTGTTGTCTTCCTTTACGTCCCTAACCTAAGGCACTGAAAAGGCAGTGGGATTTTATCTTGGGCTACGAGCAAATAGATAAAAGATATGCATTTCCTAGTCTATCCATATATACATATATATATATTTCATTTTGGTGTGAAAACGAATGAAGTATTTGTAAAAATTTTGGGTGACAACCAGACAGAGAGCTGCTGTTCATTTCTTGGGTGCCCCATCTAGTAACATTCCTGACTTGTTTTTATATGGTTCCTCAATACGTCATTGTGCAAAAGTGGACTTAGAGCAGTGACAGCAGCTGGCTGCTGGGATCAGCCCAGCTTTTTAGGGAGCCAGCTCAGAACCAGCTGGGTGTTCCCATGGCAGAGGTAAATTGACCCCACTATGAAGTTTGCAGTGATTTTTATTCTTCTTAGGATGGTCTGGGAGAGCAAGGACGTTACTGGGGCATTCCCCTTTCATAGCAAAGCAGTGCTAATTCTTTTCGTTCAATAAGCATGCAGTTTGAATGGGAAATCCCACATGCAATTGCTAAGAATTCTGATCTCACTGTACTACCAGCCACTGCTTCCCCAGTCAGCTCCAGCCAGGTGTGGGTCCCAGATGGGACACAAGGGGATAAAAGAGCAGAGACTTAAAGGGGGCAAACACATCACAAAACACATTACAAATGCACCATTAAGACGAAGGCAATGGCTTCAAGCTGTGCCAGGGAAGGTTCAGGCTGGACGTTAGGAAATACTACTACTCTGAAAGGGTGGTCAGGCACTGGAATGGGCTGCCCAGAGAGGTGGTGGAGTCACCGACCCTGGAGGTGTTCAAGGAACATTTGGATGTTGTGTTGAGGGACGTGGTTTAGCGAGAACCATTGGTGATGGGTGGATGGTTGGACTGGATGATCCTGTGGGTCTTTTCCAACCTTAGTGATTCTATGATTCTATGATTCTAAGGCAAGGAGCAGCTCCTGGAGAGCCTGTCAAAGTGCTGATGCCTTGTGTGATAAAAATAAAAGCATTTGCTCATGGATACTGCAGAGGATAGGTTCTTTACATTGAGCTCACATCGTATCAGCCACTTTTTGGAAATATTGTCTTAAGTGTATGCTGCTGTTGGGCCCACGTAAATCCTTGGAAATGTGAAATTTCTTGCTGAAATCAGAGGCTTTGGAAGGGTGCTGACCTTCAGGGATGCCAACACAGTTCCCTCCCTGACACCGAGTGTTCGAATCTCCACTGCATTCACCAATGTAAATGGCACCATTTAGTGCGGGCAGCTCTTGGGGCAGAGGCCCCAAATTTCAGAACAAAGCTGTGGAGTGATAACATCAGCTCTTTGTTCATATTTGGTTTCTGTTTCACTGCCTTCAGGGTCAGTGACATCCCTTTGCAGTGAGCCGGGTAGTCAGAACGATGGGATTTTCTTCACCCCCACTGGGAGAGGCTGTGCTGCTTCATTTTTGGAGGGTTTACTCTCTGGTATTGTTTTTTCATGTATCTGAGGATGGTTTAAATGCTCTTCCCGCCCAAAAAGAACTGCTGTCCATTGGAAGAATGGCTCTATATGGGAGTTTGATAACAAAGGTAGTCTCGTATTATAAGCATCTTTGCCTGTATATGCCAGTAAAAAGGTTAGAGGCCATCAGGATTAATTCTTACATTTTCCTATAAAAACCTATGCAAGAAACTTATTATATTTCCAATTTTTTTAATTATTATTGTTACTATTATTATTATTATTTTGTAAGCAGCACCACAGGAGCATGCTCTGTCATTTATGGCTGCACCACCGTAATGGAAGTATCGGTCCCAGCAGAGAGGAGTTAAAATTGCAGGCGCTGCCCACTGCGTTCCTTTGTGCCAAGGAGCTCACTGCCCCACAGCTTATGCAGTCATTCAGTTGAGGGACGTTTGGTCTTTGGAAGTCTGGGGACTTCTTTTGCCTGAGCTCTGCCCCCAGCATCTCCCTGTAGTTCCCACAGGAACGCATCCCAGCACACATGGGCTGGGACAGGGCTTGAGTGGGGAAGGACATGTGGGGCACATCTTATAGGTCTTAAAACCAATTAAAAGGTGGAAGGGGAACGATTCAGTTGTGTTTTGCCTTCTGTGCTGCTTGTTAGGCTGTTGCAAAGCCTCGCTGTTGGGAGATTTCTGACCCCCCTCCCTCTTGTTGCCAGCATGGAGGTGTTCACAGCCACTTTGGTGTCACTTGTTCTGTGCCAGCAGCGTTACATGTATGGTGTTAAACTCCTCCTGCTCTGGGCTCCCAGACCACTTTCAGATCCCCTTTTGGCTGTTTTTGGCCAAGCTACAGCACTAGTTTCTCTGGTTTAGAAAAGATATGTAATAATAACCAGGAGCTATCATTAACACGAATACAGGACACTTGGGATAGTACATCCTATGTGAAGTACTAAAATATGACAGTTCACCATTGTATCTGTCAGACTGTGGAGTCTGTATGCTGAGTTTTATATTATGGGAAGGATGCTGTATTTTTTTTTTTCCCAGAACACAACATCTACAGCGCGTGTAGATAGCATCCAACTTACATGGGTATTTCTGGACTGAGAATTCAGTGATGACACAAAGGTTTTGCTTTCATAAAATAGCATCTTACCCTTCTCAGAGGAATGGCTGTGATATAATGGGACTACTCAGGTGAGAGTAAACTGATCAAGTCATCGGAGACAGAAGGGACGCATGCCTGGCGGGATACTTTGATCCTCTCACCCACAAGCATACAAGTTCAGCAGTGAGCTCCTGACCCAACTCACTGAGAGCAACCCTAGTGCGTTAATTACAGAGTCGCCATTGGGTGCCTGACAAGTGGTGGCACATCAACAGGAAGGTCATATTCATGTTCCTCCGTAGATGTATCCGTGCATCCTCGTAGCCACACCTAACGCGGTCTCTCCTAGCTGGCTCTCTGTGACATGGTCAGGTTTACCTCTGTTGAACACAGCCTTATCAGAGCCAACCGAGGACCTATGACAGGTGAATTGCAGCCAATTTCCTCCCATTTCTATTCTCCATATGTTGTTGGTTTTGTTTGCTTTTTTTTTTTTCATTGAGAAAGAGACTTGAATGTTGGCAGGTGCTTGGACAAATGAATATTAATGCAGCTTTGCTCACGGTTAAGGTCAGAGCCAATAAGTGGAGAAATGCTGCTGCTGCTGCTTTGGGACCCAGGATCTTTGCATGCCACAAGTCTTCACCTTCTGCAGGCCTGAGGTTTGCACTCCTCCACCCATGAGGAAGAAACAGGAACTCCACAACAACCATGACTGTAAAACATTGGGTGGTTTGTGACAAATATGACCACAAAAGGAATTGAGGAAACACACATTTCTGTGACTAGGAATTAGCAGCCTCAGCACCTTCTCAGGAAAGATCAGATGCGCTTCTGCTTGCACATTACCAGTTGCAAGGGGTTGAAATCTGTGTGTTTGTTTGTGTAAATAGTATATAAATAACTGTAATTGTATGTATTTAATGTATATATAATGATTATTACATTTTAACTATCTCAATTATTGTATATAGCCAAACTTGGTCTCTTATTTTACTAGAACGCCCACTGTAGATTTATTTTTTGTCATTGTTGTTAATGTATCTGGTTAAATTACAAACTGGTCTTACTTTTACCTCAAAGGATATATGTTCTTTATGTACATTTTATAAAGAAAAAGAAAGAAATCACTCCACACGTTTGGTTACCTCTTCAATTGCCAGCAGTATTTTCTGTCTTTCCCTTTCTGGCTGTGTGCTGCCTTTTCTCCTTACCCCCAGCCCCACCCCTGGGAAGGATGGTGGGCAGTCTGGATGGACTGGGGTTGGGGGGCAGTGCTTTTTGCTCAACATGCCCCTGCCTTCCTGAAAGAGGATTGTCCCCAACCCATCCCTCCACCCCCTACTTCGGAATGAACGGCTTTGAAGAGATCACAGAAAGGACACACCATCCTCCTCACTATCAGGGCCCTTCTTGCTTGGTGCCAGCAGTCACAAGGCTTTGTCCAGATGTATGGACAGTTGAGGGTTGAGTTCATTTCTCTGACTGAGAAATATCCATATGCAATCTCTGGGAAACCAAACAAGAGAAACCTGCATGGGGAGGTGTGTGGGAGCCGTGCCAGACCATGCTGCTCAGAGCTGAACCACTGTAGGAACACTCCTCCCAAAGCTGACCATGTGGTATTCCATCAGAAGAGGGCTGGCCAGCAGGGACAGGGAGGTGATTGCCCCTCTCTACTCTGCCCTTGTGAGGCCCCATCTGGAGTACTGCATCCAGGTCTGGAGCCCCCAGTACAAGAAAGACAGAGAGCTGTTGGAGAGGGTCCAGAGGAGGCCACAAAGATGATCAGGGGGCTGAAGCACCCCCCTTATGAAGACAGGCTGAGAGAGCTGGGCTTGTTCAGCCTGGAAAAGAGAAGGCTGCGGGGTGACCTCACTGCAGCCTTCCAGTACCTAAAGGGAGCCTATAAACAGGAGGGAAGTCAACTATTTGAAAGGGTGGATAATAGCAGGGCAAGGGGAAATGGTTTTAAGTTGAAGGAGGGAAGATTTAGGTTGGATGTTAGGGGGAAGTTCTTTACTATGAGAGTGGTGAGGTGCTGAAACAGGCTGCCCAGAGAGGCTGTGGATGCCCCGTCCATCCTTGGAGCTGTTCAAGGCCAGGTTGGATGGGGCCCTGGGCAGCCTGGTCTTGTATTAAATGGGGAGGTTGAAGGCCCAACCTGGCAGGGGGGTTTGAGATTCATGATCCTCGAGGTCCCTTCCAACCCAAGCCATTCTGTGATTCTGTGATTCTGTGGTATAGATGTGGATGGTGCATGTAAGGACTCCATGACTAGAAGCAATATCCCTGCCTTTGTGTAATAGTGGCACAGCATCCCACTGCAGTGTGATGAACCCTCACGTGTTGAGGTCATTGGCATTGCAGTACACTTTGGAAGGTGCCAATGTGGACTTCTGCAATCTGAAGTCCATTCTCTGCTGCAGGCATGACCTGGCTACTTCTGTTCCTTGCTCATCTTTTACAGTGAGGCTGCAGACAAGCGCTAGGAGCTATCAAAAGCTCTGGGCTTGCAAAATGCAATTAGACACACTTTCAATCAAGAGTTTTCCAGTGAATTGTAAGGCAAAGAACCAGAAGAGCTATTGAGAAGAGCCCTCACTTACAGTTCCTTCTGCAGCTTTGTTGTGTTGTTTTTTTTACATCTCTTCAGCATTGAAAGCCTATTTTTATTGTGGGTGACATGAGGAGGTAAAATTCCTGCACAACCCACCATAAGAAAAGCATTCTTTGTTTCTTGTTACATTCTGAAAATGCTGGTATTTCTTTGGCCTTTCCAGGTGCAGTGGTTGCCTCCATCGTTTCTTTGTCACCTTTGTGACTGCACATGTTCACATTAATCCAGAAGATCAAATGCGGAGTTACCAGGCAAGTCCTGCTCTCCACTGGCCTCCACCACACATGGTAACAGCAACAGTGATGATCACAGAGTCACAAGAGACCACGCTGGTCTCTTGTTGTTCACCCTACAGTTTTCACTCTCCCACAGGACCTCATGGCCTGGAACTGTTCTACATGCCCTCATCCTGTCTCAGGACATTCTTGCTGTCCATGTCCCACTTGGTTCCACTTGGATGTATTTGCAGGGGTTAATGTACTACTGCACTCCATGTAGCCCTTTCACAATCCCCATTATTTGCTCCAGTCCCACCAGAACACAATACTTCTCTCACATTCCTTAGCTGTGAAGTGAAAATTAATCATAACTGACTGAAGCTTAAATAGCCCCCAGCACCCCGTAATTGCCATCATGGGCCCAGCTGCACACTCAGCATGGGGCTTCCCAGGGCAAGCCCCATTCCCTGCTGGATGGAACACAAATAAACACTAATGCAGAGCTAATGCAGGAGAGAGTGACCACTTGAAAGAAAAGAAAGCATTTGATTTGATTATAAAATAAAAATAAAATTCAAGAGCTCTTTTTAATTAAAGAGACTTATTTAACAGGATAACTGTCTGAAAGTGCAGTGTGACATTTTCTCTTTGATTCAGAGTAGGAAACATCTGGGACATCTTCCCTTCATGTGGTGGGCAGTGTGAGTCCCTGGGTATTTGCATGATATGGGTGTAATGAGGCTGCCGGATAGGAGCTCTGGATGAGGAGCTGACATTACTGCTACCAGGTGCAGCACCATTATAATAGTGATGCTCTATGGGGCACGGGAGCCATCTGGGGGCGAAGCAGCTGCTGTCTGCATTAGGTTTGTCTCTGGACTACAAACCCTTAATCACTTTTCACAAAACGAAGGAAAATAGAACGAAGGAAGGGGCTGTGATTTTTACCTGCCACAGAGTCATAAAATCATACAGTCATTCAGGTTGGAAAAGACCACCAAGATCCCCCAGCCCAACCCCAGCCCACCCCACCATGCCCACTGCCCATGCCCTCAGTGCCACATCACCACAGTTCTGGGACATCCCCAAGGACAGTGACCCCACCACTCCATGGGCAGCTGTGCCAGTGCCTGATCTAGTGGCCAGCAACCTTGCCTGCAGCAGGAGGGTTGGAGCTGGAGGATCTCTGAGATCCCTTCCAACCCAAGCCATTCAGTGAACATGTCAGGGTCTGAGTGTTAGTGCTCGTGATGCTGATGAAAACAATCCGTCAAAAGGCTGCAGTCTTTCATTATGTCTTTGGTACATCAGTAGGGGGAAAATTTGCTAATGCCTCCTGTCAATGGAGGCCTGATCTGGGAAGCGTGGAAGCCAATGGCTGGGTTCACGTGTGCATGAATAATGGATCCACTCACACCAGTTTGAGGAAATTCAGACCAGTTCGAGGGGAGTTGGACCTAGAAGACCTCTAGAGGTCCCTTCCAACTCACAAACAATTATATGACTCTATGACTTTGTGAGGTCAGCTTTACCCATACAAAACAAAGAGAGATGTGCCCAGCTTAGGATACATGGTTTTGGTGTCTATCTAAAAGGCGTTCCATGTTCCTGCTCAGGCTCATAGGGCTTAAGACAAAAAAGAAAAGGGGAGAACATGAAGAAATAGTTTATTAACTTATGCTAGCTCTTTCCTATTGAAATTAAACTAATGAGAGTAATTGATCCTTCAATCTTGGTATTTCATCAGGAGATTAAGATGTTACTGGAGAAGAACAAAGCCATTGTTGTCTGACTGAGCAGACAGGTCACTGCCATAGCTGAGTGGTGCGCTCCTATACAACAGAGAAGCTTGTTGCTATATTTCACAGGACACCCAGCAGCTCCCAAGCTCCTACGGGGTCAGCACAGCCTCTGGCTGCTGTGAAAATCAAATGTTTTCTGTGCTCTGTCTTGCATTGGTGCTGTCAGTGTCTGAGAAGAGCCTGGTGACTTTTTGTGTTTGGTTTTCTTAGTGGAACTGCTGTTACTTGTATTCAGTTGTATTTTTTCTCCTGGGAACACGGAGGGGAAAAAAAGAAAAACAGAAAAGAGAATATATTCCAGAAGTTCTTATGTTTGTTTTTTTTTCTTCTAAGTTACAAGAAGTGGATTTAATTTATTTTTGATGTAAGAAGAGGAGAAGTGCATGACAGCAGCAGGAGTAGTTTCCTTGCTTCCTTCATGAGAGTTCTTCGCAAGAAAACTAGAGTTTGGCAGTCACTGGACGCAAAAACCTCTGGCCACTGATCTTTTACACCGTCCCAGAAACATGGATGCTGTTGGAGAACCTTCAGCACCTTCCCACAGCATGGGCCCACAGCAGCTGGATGTGGCAGGGCCCGATGTCTGCAACCATCGCCACCCACCCACATAGCCTTCACAGGGAAGAGGGGAAGAAGGAGAGCCTGCCTTGCCCCGAGCGTGCTCCCAACACACTAAGACTGTGATTGCAATCAATCCTTGTTCCTTGTGGCTTCAGGCAAATGCCTGCAGGTGCCAGGAAGGAATTCACCTCTAGGCAGAGCTGCTCACACTCATTCAAGCGGTATTTTCTTGCTTTCACTCAAAGCAATAGAGACTCATGACAACTGGAGATAGGATTAGGAGGAAGTTTTTCACCCAGAGGGTGGTGACGCACTGGAAACGGTTGCCCAAAGAGGCTGTGGATGCCCCATCCCTGGAGGCATTCAAGGCCAGGCTGGATGTGGCTCTGGGCAGCCTGGTCTGGTGGTTGGCAACCCTGCACATAGCAGGGGGTTGGAACTAATGATCATTGTGATCCTTTTCAACCCAGGCTATTCTATGATTCTATGAAAGGGTGGCTGTGCGTCCTGCTGGAGGGTGGCTGGTTCTTGTTTGCATGCATAGGAGAAGCTTGGCACAGCTGCAGGTCATGCCAGAGTTTCTGACCGGGTAGAACTAATAGAGATTGTTTTGGTATCTCCTGCCTTCCTCCTTCATCCATCCCATTCCCTGCCCAGGCGCCCATGGCATGTTAGTCTCCTGTGGCACAGAATGACCTGCCCTCTGCTAAAGAATGAAAGATTTCCATTTACTTACTGCCGGGAGAGTGAACGTTGGGGCTTTTGATGCAGCTTAATGGTCTGTGACATTCAGGTTATGATCCAGGTGATCTAAGAATTTAATCAGCACTTAAAAGCTGATGAATTTTTTCTTCGTGGAGACACTAGCAGAGATACAGTCCTCCAAAGGAGCAATCAGGCAGGATTTTACATTTGTTATGTGGTTAAAGGCAAAAACCATGTCAGGAAGCACCGTGCTCCCTTGCTGACAGCAGCCTGTCTTCTGCAGACACGGGAAATGAGGACTTACTTATGGCTTCCCTGTGTATCTAATGCAAATCTCACATATCCGTCGCTGTGCTCTGGGAATGGACAGATACACAGGACAGCTGTTTGCAGAGCACTTGGCAAGATTCGCCTTTGTAGATAACAGTACTGAAGTCATCTTGCATGGAAAATTTTGTGCTGCTGTCATCTAATGGTCTGTACTTCTCATCACAGCGTGGTCTGAGCTGAACACGTTGGCAGTCTTCATGAACATGGCAGTGGCTGTCAGCAGTATTGGCCCCAGCCCCACCTCTGCGCTCCTCCCCTTCCTCCCACTCTCTCCCTGTAAGACCTCTGTTTCTCTCCCATTGCCCCCAGCACTGCTCCCACTGCCCCTGCCCTGCTGGTCTGGCTTGAAGTGACTTATTAATTGAATCAGATTCTCCCTTTGCTGACGTGCAGAAGACCATATTTTCCAGCTTTGCCATTACTAATGAAAACCTCCTCACATCTGGGATGTATATGATATGCCCAGCTACCATGTGAAATGGTTTTCTTCTATTATATGGATTTTTCTTTTATTTAAGATGAAAAATTAATTGAACAGCAGATCCTCCTGCTTCTACAGTTGCTGTAAGTATTGAAATTCAATTTCATTACTAAAAAGTACATGTTCCATTTCACTTTTTAAATGTCATATTTATTTTTCTAATGAACTTTAATTTTAGTCCCTTAAGGAACATGATCGTACTGAGAGCCAGACTAAGTCCTGCATTTCCCTTTGAATTTCAGACATTAGTGAGAATGTATTAGATTTATTGGTTCTTTTGATTAACCTCAAAGGAGAAAAGACCCCATAAGTAACCGCCTCTGGAAACTGTGTTGTTTTGGTGTATGATATCCAGTTTTGTGGGCTCAGCTCCTTGTCTCGCCTGTATTGTTCAGGCTTCTCTTCATCTTGGTTCCTTTAATCATGTCAACACTGACTATTCCAGATTTGAACCATCTCCTGCATCTTGCTACACCCAGCTCTGCTTTGAACCAGCTTTAAAAATACAACTTTTCTTAATCCCGACCAACTTGTGCACATGCTCAGTTTTGCTAAGCAAATAAATCCCTGGAACTGATCACATTTGTAAAACTCATGTTCCTCAATCTTTGGGACATGTGAGCTTAAGGGTATATCCATCTGTCAGCCCCTGTCACCTGTAACCACTGCCTTTTCCAAAGACATCACAACACGCACTCTAGGCCATCCACCATTTTCTTCGCTTTCCTTTTCCATACATTCAGGACCAGCGGTCACCTTCACTTTGTTGTGGGTTTTTTTCCCCCTCTTTAAGCCCAGAGTTACTGTATGTTCCTTTTCATAAAGGCAAAAATTACTTAAAATTCTTCCTTGTTACTTAGAAATTCATTCAACTGGATTAGAATTGAGAGCTGAGAATTGAGAACTGAGATTTTCATATCCCACATAAGAAATAGTGAGATCAGCTCTCAGTGAAAATCACACCTGGCTCCAACCCCAGTCAGTATGAGTTGGAACTCCTCATGGGAGATGCAGCTTAGCGGGGGAAATGGAAGCGTTCCAAATGCTCCGGTGAGCAGAATTCCTGGAATGCCATTCTGGATTTAGGCTGTGCCTCAGCATCTAACTGAAAATTCATGTATTCCCTTCTCCTTTGGAACATCAATCAGTCAAAGGCCAAAAAAAAACCCCAAACCAGTGGGTTTTATTGAGGGAAGTCGGTGCACCCTCCACCACCACGCTGCCCTTTGCTGAGCTGGAGGAGTAAGAAGGGATGCTGGGAACTGGGAGAGGAAGAGGTGCTTGTTCCACTTACCAGTAAAATATGATATTTCTAGCAAAGCAGAGCAGCGCAGCACAGAATGCATCAACTTCGTTAGTGCACAAACAGACCATGATTTATCTCCTACAACTGCTCTGGGATTGTTGGGAAATGCAGTGTCAACACAAGATGGATGAATAGGTGTATGGTGCATAAGGCCAGGGATGTAATTACTGCGGGCTGCTGAGCACTGATTAACAGCAGTCTGGAAAACCGTGTCCAGTTTAGGACATTACAATCTGGATATCCTATAGAGCACTGCCAAGAATGAAAAGGATTTTGATCAAGTTGGCCTTTCTCCATATGAAAGAACTGAGAACTGGCTTTGTCTTGCCTGGAGGAGAGAATACAGAAGATGTGATAAGATTTTGGATAAGATTTTGATAAGGAGGTATCCCCAGACGTTGTTGTGAACCACAGATGAGAAAGGTGATCTCAGTAATTGTGATCCATTGCCCCCAGAGAACAGAAGTAAGCAAGTCCTTCCCATGAGCCTGAGTTTCAATCTGAACTGATGGGTTAGCATCTGGCAGCGGGGCTAAGGCAAGCACTAGAGGGGAGGTTGCATATCATGAAACCATTCCTAGCTGTGATGATAAAATCCACAGGATACCACCTCTGTGGAGGAGCAGAAGAGACTTGACATAGTCCAGATTCAATTTGCCATGCACCGGTACAAGAGCTGCTGTGTGGGCTGTGCAACTTGAGCCACACACCCTCCACTCTAGGGGGATGTTATCTGGTGTTGGCACGGTGAGGTGTGGGACAAAGGGTTTCAGAACCATGAGATGTAGTCAGGAGCCTTTTACAAGATGGGAAGTCATGAGAGCGTTGTTGGGAAATGCTGGTAAATAGTACTGTGTCATTCCTTGGGCTGTACCAGCATCCATTGTCTTCAGTGAAGAAGTCTAACGGGGTTTCCCAGACTGATCCTTTGCGTGGATTTTGCTGTGTCTGTTTCCAGGGCTTTGAGCTCTTTCGGAGGTTTTGTTATAAAACTTCAAATGTACAGACTTTTAATGAAGAGTTCAGTGGATGTATTCTAGAGGATAAACGGTCTGTGAATGGAAACTTTTCTTCCTCAGAGTACATCAACGTAGCAATTGCTTGTATGAAAAATCCTCCAAGATTCAAATAAAGAGCAGCAGGATGAGTTCCCAAGGCCAGTAAGCCACTCAAGGACACACGTGGGCATAGCAGCTCACAGAAGGCATCTCAGTATTTGTGCTGTTCTAAAGGCATTGGGAACCAGCCAGCAGCTGAGCAACAACGATCTGCAGAACTTGAAGATCTGCTCTTCCTTTTGTTCCTCCATAATTCATCTCCATTCCTAGAAACCTGGTCCACATACCCCCATACTCTGATGAGCCACTCTTGGGCTACCATTTCCTTCAGCTGACCACTGATTACTTTCAGCTGTTCCAAATCTGGTCTGGAATCACCTGGCTTTAATTTAATTAGCAAACAAAGGCAGCCTTCCCTATGGGTGTGCTTCAGTTTCATTGGGGTTGAGTTCCACAAAGCAGAAGTGCACTGAATGCGATGCTTTGACAAAAGCAGCATACGTCCTATCAAGATATAAGGTAAGCAGAAATTCAAAGCAATCTAATTTGGTTAACTGGTGTATTAGAAGTCTCATTACCTTTGGGGTCTGCCTTTTAATTTGTGCTTAATTAAGACGTGCCTTCCAGAAGGGCATTCAGTTTTAAAAGTTTTAAGAGAGTAATAACAAACATCTTCCTTGGTAGTTGATCTTTTGGAGTTAATGACTCAGACCATTAAAATAGTCTGACTGGTTCTATTCTGTTATGTCCAGGAAGGAATATTTCTCTACCTTTTTTTTTCTCTCTTACATTAGAAAGCTCATTACTGTTCTATGCTCTCACTTACTGTACCTGAGTCTCTTCCATATCGAGATGTATTTATTTATTGGACAAACTATGTAAACTGCAGTGCTTAAATCTATCACTTTAAGGCAGCTTTGGTATAGTGAGGAATTGTTCTGGTCTCCAAGCAGGTGGATGTTTTGGTGATGATGAAGTATTGAGGAATAAGTAAAGAATGTGGTTACAGCTTTGTGTGCTGCTTCCCAGCAAGGCTGGTTGTTTATCCACCTCTTTCTACTTGCAGATGGAGCCAACACAGTTCTACCTGTATGTATTATGAATGAGAGGAATGTAAATTATTCACAATTCTGTGTTTGGAAACCACCCCAGATTATTTTTCTATTGCCCTATTTCTGAGATCTGTGAGTAGAAGCTATGGTATGTCTGTAATCAGGGACAGCTATCTTAGCCGTATCCCAGCTTTGTGCTGCTCTTCATTTACATTTTTGAGGCACCTGACCCCATATAATTACTGCTCCCCAAATGAGAAGCTGTATGTTTGTGAGTCTTGGATTGTTTTTAGTTTTTTTCTTTCAAATTGTGCTGTGGATGTGGGCTCCATCTGCGGCACAATTAATCTTGTCAGAATAACTCACAGGACTGAAAACACTTCGGTGTGTCCCTTCTATCCATTTGAATGACAGGGTTAGTTCTCTAAAAGCGCCCTGGGACAGAGAGCTGCTTGTTCCCTTACACAGTGCTGGAATTGTGGTAGAGGTGCTTTGGATTGTCCATAGCGTGTGACAGCAAATGTTCACAGCCATTGCTTGCAAATCTGCATGAGTGCTCAGTGTGTGCCAATATCTTTTGCTTTACTTATGAACCATTGGGTGGTACAATTAATCATTACATAAATGTTTCCTCCTCGATAAATTACCTAGTTCTAGGTTTCCTGGTGGATTGCTTAAGAATGGAAGATATCTGATTTTATTTATCCAAGGTGAAGTTGACCTAAAACAGAATTGAGCTTGAAATTAGTAGCCTAGTACTCTCCAAATCTGGAAAGGTATGAACTTCTTTATCTCCTTCTGGCTAAATCATATATGTAGACTGAGTTAACTTGATTTACTTTTTAAAATCAAACTAACACCTAGGTGAAGTTATAAAACGGGTGCCCATGAGAATAGTCTGCCCAGCACCAGAATATCTCACTGTTCAAAATATATTTAAAAATAAAGTAATCCATATTTCTTTGAGAAGCCTGGTTGGAGAATTAAAGCATAGATGGCCTGAAGAATAAGATCAGTTGGTGTGATGCTCTGACTGGAAGAGGTCAAGCCATCCTTCCTTGTAATTTCCAATTGCGTGGCTGTATGAACTGTTTTCCTACTTGCTCTTCAGTATGGGTTGGATCAGGAAGGTGGATGTGCCATTTATAAGTAACTACTTTAAATTGCTCTGGATTGAAATCAAGTCATCATAGTCAGTCTTCCTGGCAAGTTGGATTAATGTTTTTGAAGCATTTACGTACTCTGTAATGTTTCCTAGGAACAGCTTACCGGGAAGCCACAGCCCTGTTCCTATCCTGGCTATTGAATTGCCTCTCTGCTATTAAATGATGCATGTGTGACTGCTGGACGTAGATGCAGTCCCTATTTATAGCTATGTTGAATGCAGATAAAAGCCCTCAAAAATTGCTCTTTGTTGTCATCCTTTATAAAGGGAGGTGCATGGTTACATCTGCTGGGACTTAGGGGGTTTTCTGGAAGCAACAATCCTTCCTGCAAAGAAATTATGGAGTGTGATGTGTACTTGAGGAATCTTTTCCCCCACGTATTTTTGAAATGAAGTGACTCGATGTGAAAGGTGTGAAATTAATGTTAAATGAATGAGAACTAAGTGAAATCCCCAAGTGATGTGCTTTGAGGTAGCTGTGTTCCTCAATATCCACCCTTAGCACAACATGGAGCTTTCCTGTACCGAAATAACACCGTCCTGGGATTGTTTGAATCACAGAATGGCCTGGGTTGGAAGGGACCTCAAGGATCATGAATCTCCAACTCCCCTGCCAAGCAGGGCCACCACCACATTTCATACCAGCCCAGGCTGCCCAGGGCCCCATCCAACCTGGCCTTGAACACCTCCAGGGATGGACGGGGCATCCAGAGCCTCTCTGGGCAGCTGTTCCAGCACCTCACCACTCTCAGAGTAAAGAACTTGAGATTGCCTCATCTATGGGACAGCAAATTTTGCATTCAGACAGCGTGGCTCAGAGGCAGGGCTTTATTCATGGAAACCAATTCATTCTATCCATGAATTAGGTTCAGTGAGCATAAAAGTTTGTTTTTATGCTGCAGTTTTAAGATGCTGCTGTACAAAAACCTTCAGACTTAGCTCTGCACTGCTACAGATCTGAAGTAATGCCACAGTGGTGACTGAAGCTCCGTTTCCAATCCACTGCTCGGTGCAAGAGCAGAATCACATCTCTATCTCCTCTTCTGCTTTTTGTGGCTTTGTTTTCCTTTTAAAGAGCCAGCTGGAGAACTCATATTGTAATAACAGGTATAAATTGCTTCCCTTGTAATGTATTTAATAATCTGCAGCTAAGGAGGAGGAAAGGGAGTGAGTTAAAGTGACTGCAAAAACTAAAGGTATTCTGGAAACCATGGAAATTAACTAGTGAGATCAAGTCTGACCAGAGAGGTGGTGCTGCCCTGTCCCTGCAGACACCCGAGGTCAGGGGATGGGCTCTGAGCACTGATGGAGCTGTGGGTGTCCCTGTGCATTGCAGGGAGTGGGACCAGAGGGCCTTTAAGGGTCTCTTCCAACTCAAACCATTCTATGAACTTGTCTACCCTGTTATTGAAGAAGTCTATTCCAATACCATCTGCTGGGTAGAGGCCTTCATGTTATCACTGACAAGAGACCTCGGCCCTTGCTTGTAGGATCATTTGGACTCTATTGGTAGTGACTGGTGTCTTCCGCCAATGGGAAGAAGTGTCTAACCTACCTGACTACCTGGTACTGGAATGTTCATCCTGGTACTGGAATGTTTCATGTGTTGTTCCCATTGTCCAGGACAGAGCTGAGTTCCTGTGATGGCAACATGAGATACTGCCCTGTTCTCCAGTATAATGCCTATAATGGTTACTGATTTTAATGAGGCATTAATATCAATGTGCCTTTGAGGGATGTAGATCTATGATCACCTGAGAAGTTGTTAGAAGACATAGTGAGCTGAAAATAATGCAGGTCAACAATTAGATGACTAGATGATCTTCTAGGTCCTTTCCAACCTTGTGATTCTATGAGTAATTCTATAAATAAATTAAAAACAAAATAATAATTCTAATCAAACCAAGAACTGGCTTCATGCACATACCTTTATACTGGCCATGAGCTAAACAGATTTTAATTTCTTGGTTGTCACAGCTGCTTTACCCTTCCCAGCAGCCAGAGACTTTCACAGTTGAACTGAGGGTCAAGGAACTGCAGTGTCCTGTGAGAGGAAGTAGCATATGGGCAGTAAATCTGTCCCGTGGGTTTGTCACAGGTAGCCTAAGGAAGATCATCCTCTCCTATTGCTGGTGTGCCTTCAGAGATGTTACAGGAGCACTTTGGGGGTGTAGGAGAGAGAATCTTCAGGAAGAACTGGCATCTGTGGTGTGGCTGTGTTGGTTTGGCCAGCATCACTTTCAGTATAGCCCGGCTCATATGCAGAAGTAAGAGTCATGTTTTGACCTGCTTAGTGCTGTCTCTGCAGTCTTGTCCTCTTGTCAGGCAGTGGTAAAGCAGCTGCTGTGTCCTGTGGGAACAGCAGTGGGACATAGAGACATTCAGAGGCAGCAGTTCTGCTTTGACTGCAGAAGAGAGAAAATTATGAGCAAGTGGAAAATACGAATTCTCATCACCTAATAGATTTTGTGGAAAGAAAAACTTCCCTCAACAGCAGATCCTCAAGCCTAAAACCACAAGAACTGCTTTACAAGACCACAATAAAGGGTTTTTTTGGGCCTAACATCTTGTACCCAGCAGCGTCAGTAGGAAATAACAAAGAAAGAAATGAAAACAGGGATCACACATACTCCTGCTGCCTTACAGCAGTCCCTGGAGAGCTGCCACTCAGAAGCTTTGAGTCAGGTATCTCTCTGCACTGCAGCTCTCAATGCTCTTTCATACATTTATGCAATTGCCTTTTGAGCCCATGTCACTATTAGCATCTACAAGGAATGGATTTTGCCGTTTACATACACGGTGTGCAAGGAGGAATTCCTTGTGCTGGCTGTGCTGTCTCCTGCCTGGCACAGCTTTGCTGTTTTGTTTGAAGTGGTGGCAACAGTTATTCCCTGCACTGTGTCTTCAGGGCATCCTTGATTATACAGGCTTCTGTCATGCCCTTCCTTCCAGACTGAGTTTAGTCCTTCCATATGAAGGACTATTTATACACTAAATCTTCTTCATTACTTTCTTTATGCATTCTTTACTCCCATTTTGCCATGGAGGTTGATGAAAGCAGGCCTAAAATGTGTGAGTCTGTGCAGGTGCAGGTAGAGAAGGTGATACCAAAATGGGCTCTGTCTGAATTGAAACCACAGGAAGACCAGACCCATCTGCATGATGACCCCAGGGGCTGGTAGAGTTGGTGGGTTAAATGTCCCCAAGAGATTATCCCTTCCATAACCTAACCAGATGGGACTGATGCAGACCAGGGCACACTGCTGGCTCGTGGCCAACCGTCATCAACCAAAAAGAGAATCATCATCATAGGCCATTCTATTATTCTGGGTTGAAAAGGACCACAATGATCATCTAGTTCCAAACCCCTGCTATGTGCAGGGTCACCAACCACCAGACCAGGCTGCTCAGAGCCACATCCAGCCTGGCCTTGAATGCCTCCAGGGATGGGGCATCCACAGCCTCCTTGGGCAGCCTGTTCCAGTGTGAGCACCACACTGAGATGCTGCTTGATCTTTTTTTGCTTCTTTTCCTCTTCTGCACCTTAATGATCTAAACAAAATCCTATCTTAACAGTACGATGCAAGCTGATATCTTCTACCAGCTCTTCCCGTGTGCCTCCCAGACACATAGTAAAACTTGCATCATCCCAATCCATAGATTGAAATCTGGGAATCAAGTTTGTCTTACAGACTGTGAGTGGCAGCATTGCTTACCTGCTCTCCAATACACAGGAGAAAACCTCTAGAACAGAGGTGGGTTCTATTTTGATATTTATCAAGGGGGCATCTACCCTTTGGCTGACCTCAGTGGCAATTGCATTATTTTTTTAAAAAAGATTATTCAGTTTAAGCATAAATTCATACAATGTGTGAGAACAGCATTGTGACAGCACTGGGTTGCGATGGGCACAAACCTGTTCATTTCTCACAGTTCTAGGGAAGATCTGATACAGACTTAGAACAAAATGTGTGCAATTAGGGAACATCAAATATCAGCTCTCTCCAACAGGTTATTTCTGTTAATAGTTTCTGTTCCACATCTGGATGCTCTTGCTATTTATAAGAAGTTTCACACTTATCTGAGCACATAGTATGCCTGCTATTTCATAGGGTTGATGTCAATATAGTTAGTAATGCGTATATTTATTATGAACCTGCAACATATTTCAATGTAATGTAATGTTACTGGAGATTATATTGTTTTATATAAGCCTGCATTTTTGGAAGAGACTGTGGAACACAGAAATAGGAAGTATGGAGTACTTGGGTATCTTATGTCCATTGATGTCAGTCTCCATTTTTGGTCCCCAACACCATATTTCCAAAGGCAGGTACTGTCTCAAGATGCATGAGGGACCTTCAGTAGGTAGGAAAGGATCTTCCTTCACTACTGCTTACTGAGACTTGACCCAACTGGTCAAGCCCTTGTGCCCATTAAGGCCCAGATCTCTGTGATATTCCTAACAGAACAATGCTCCAGCTTCTGTGGATGCTGGCTGATCTGCCTACGCCTTTCCATGCCTGAGTTTCCTAGCATATATGGATGTGAGGAACTTCATCCTTGTTCCTGTAGTCGCTCATGATGAGAATACAGAGGAAACATGGGAGAAGCCTGAGCCCAACCTGCTGTCGTGGGTCTCACTTGCACTGAGCCCAGATTGCTGAAGTGCAGTGGGACTCTTCATGCCAATAGGGTAAAATCATGCTGAGCAGATGTCTCTTGGTGCTGCTGCTGGGTCTCCACTGACTGATGAAGAGACTGGGGCTTGGATCAACTTTGTAGTGAGAAGGGCCCCTGCCCATGGCTGAGGGTTGGGACTGGGTGGGCTTTAAGGTCCGTGTCAACCCAATGCATTCTATGATTCTGCCATTCTCCTGCACATCTCTACTAGTGGGTTTTGAATCCTTCAATGCCCTGGAGTTTGCTCCTTTCTCCTGTTTGGCCCTGACTGGTCATATACTTATTAAAAACCATACGTCCTTGCCGCAAATGGCACTTACATAAGTGTGTATTAATAACTAAAACACCTTCTCCGAACAGTTGCTTTTAAGAACTGCCCTCAGCCAAGACTTGCTCCTGAAGGGAAAGCAACCAAAAAAAACACCTTAATCTGAAAATGTAGCTCTGTCAGCCCCCCAGTTCTGATGTCCTGGGTTCTTTTGCTGGTGGTGACAGTGCTCGCTGAGCAGGAACATGCAAGGAGAAGTTCAGTATGCAGTTGGTGCTCAACTTTGTTTCCTATGCTCGCTATGGATTTCAGTCCATCATCTGTCCATCATCCCGTCCTTTCAGTGTTCTTTCTATAGCTGGCATGACTTCACAAGCCTTGCAAACTCCTTCATGAAGATTCTGCTCAGATCTTGTCTTCATTCTTGCAACCTGAGATCTTGTTCTTTCCAACCATATTTATGTGTATATATTTACATATTTTCCACTAAGTCCCTTCTTACAATGAATTTCTTAGAATACCTACGCATTGTGCAAGTTAAGACTTTCATTGTAGGACTATTTGTTTTTCAGTCTGTACAAGTCTTTCTTAGGTAATCGTGAACAAATGAGTCACACTGAAAACTGAAGTTTTGCCTCCTCACCCAAACTGGTGGTCGTCCATCTTGTGCTGTTGTAAGGAATGAGACAGCTCCATCACGGAGTCTGAGTTACATTTCAATATTTGTATTTCCATCCTTGCCTTGCTGAGTTGTTTCCCAAGCAAAGCAGCAGTTCCAAACAAAAACATTCATAATTTATTGCACAGTGTTAGCATGCAAATGGTATCTTTTCCTTTTCTTTAAATTCATTCAACATATCTATTTTATTTTGAATTGATTCATGAGATTTTTTTTTTTAAGCAGACTTATATATATTTCATAAACAATTTCTATTTTTTACGTTCCTTAAGCTGGTTTGATTACTTCTTTCTTATCGTTGATTCTTTCCTCACTTTTTCTGGCAGAAGTGCTGCTAGTTGCTATGGTAACATCTGCTTTCTACTTTGTTTTGTTTTTTTACCCCTGCCATTCCTCCTCCCTCCTGGAAGAAACAGTTGGTCCATTTGCAGACCTCTCCCTTGCTCACACCCACACCAGCTGCCTCTTTGCACTAAGCAGGTGTTGTAAGAGGTGTCCAAAGACAAACTACACAGAGCATTTCCTAGGCTTTCTCCAAGCTTTGCAAGACCAATGAATGCCCTCCACCACATGTAGGTACCAGTGGCTTCTTACAACAGCTGCCTGATGTGCACCTTGTGCCACAGGGCCGGGTGGGACAGGACGGACCATTCCCAATTCCCATTACCTCCATCCCTATCTTCTTCCTCATCTCCATTCTGGTGCCCATCCTCATCTCCATGTCTTTGCCCAGCTCTCAGATTCGCTTTCCATCATCCCATCCTCCAAAAGAAAAGAGGGGAAAAGAGTTTGACTAATACCCTTATTGTTAGACGTAGCAGCTTTCTACATGGCATAAGACAATGTTTGGGTTTCTGATCCCCATCTCCCAGGCACTCTCGTTTGCTCTCTGCATGTGCTGCACTTTCTGCTTGTGCTGTGATGGGTGTACGTGACACTGGCCACATCATAAGGTCACATCAGAAAGAGAAGCAGTAGGACAGAAGTGAAGGTGCTGTTTATGTAACTGTTTTGCTGAAACATGCATTTAAATAGAAATAAATGACAACAGCAAAGCAACTGGAAGCAGCACTGTTAGGTTTATAATTTTATATATTTTTAATGTATAACTCTGTGACATTCTCATAACATAATGCTCCTCATATTAGCTTGGATTCACTGTTGTTTATCATTAGCTTTTTAATCCTTGGTTTGATAAGCAGACTCTCCCAGAAGTGTCCAGGACACAGAGCAGCTCCCCAGGGTGAAGGCAGGGCTGTCCCCTGCTGGTGCCGAGGGACAAAGCATCCCTCATGGGACTACCAGGAGGGCTGGAGAAGGGGAAGGTCCAATCCATCCTGACATCTGTAGAAAGTTCAACTGCTTTCCTGGCTCTGATCATGCAGTAGGAAGTATGGTCAGCCTGGGAGTCCCTGTCATAGCTACAGTTGGGAGGGGGAAGCTGTGGTCCCTGCTGTTCCCCAGCAGATTTCAGGTTGGGTATTAAGAAAATTGTCTTCTCAGAAGGAGTGGTCAGGCACCAGCACAGGCTGCCTAGGGGTGGTGGAGATGTGGCAGTGAGGGACGTGGGCAGTGGGCATGGTGGGGTTGGGCTTGGGGATCTTGGATAGCTTTTCCAACATGAATGATTCTATGGTTCTTTGGCTTCATAGGCCAACATGTGCTGATGTTAGAGGGCAGCCCAGCTTTGCCTCAGTACCCATTTCTGTGCTCGCTTGAAATGACTGGTTCTCTGCAGGGGAATTACTGCCACTGCCCGTCTGCTGCAGGGAAAAATCTTCATGGCTCACCTAGCTTAAACCTAATCAGCGCTCAAGTGGTTTACTGACTTATTAACAACACTTAATTAACTGGCAGTCGGTGAACTGCATGCTCAAGATCAATATCAGCAGTGATACAGGTAAGCCACAGTGCAAGAAGCTCACAAAATGGTGATAAACTACAAATTTCTCAACACATACAATCTGAGCAAGTTTTAATTGCGCACACACAGTGTGTGTATGAGCGCATCTCAAGCATGGCATCCAACAGGAAGGCTGCTCTGCCTGAGCTTGGAGAGGTTGTGGTTGGAACAGAGCTGCCTCTGGGTCTATCAAAGCAGCTTTTCACTATTTCCACTACCAGGTCTCTTCCCGATGTTGTAAATGTTCATTCTCCTTTTTGAGCTTCTTGAAAAGTCTTTTTGTGATCACCCATCCACTGTTTAATCCAGGTGGTGGTTTCCCCCATTGCCCGGCTTTGAGACTGTCCCACAGCCATGTGGTTGGTGCTCACGTTCCTGTCTTATCTGCTGCTGTTATCAGGTTATCTGCTGCTTTCTTCACATTGCCATGCTGTCTTCAAAGGGCATGTGGACATCCAGCCATCGTGAGACCTGCTCTGCAAAGCACTCATACCTGCAGTGAAAGCTGAAGGAGAAGAGCTGTGTCCTGGTGACTATTGCTTCTGTAACAACTGCTCAGATGAGGTAAGCACAGACTCTCACACTTAGATCACATCCTAGATGTTGTGTTGAGGGACATGGTTTAGTGAGAGCTACTGGTGATTGGTGGGTGGTTGGACTGGATGATCTTGTAGGTCTTTTCCAACCTTGGTGATTCTATGAGCTTTGGACCAGACTGTCCAAAGATTGGTCATCTGCCACAGCAGAGACACCATGAAGTCACAGCAGTGAGTGTCCATTGGGATCTCCACCAATCCACTATTTGGTGTTTTATATGTGGTATCAGCTTCAGATGAGATGTACCTGGTGAATGGAGCTCTGTGGAGTATAGCCAGGGTAATGTGTTTTCTATTTACTGCTGCTGCAAAACTCTTACTAGACTTGACAGAGAAATCCTGGTCTCAATTAAAAAACAAAACCAAACCCAATGAAACACTAACAGGAGGACCACAAACCATGGCATTTCTAGGAGTCTGTGGTCGCAGCCCATAGGAGAGGATGGCGAATGAAGTGCATTTTCTCCCACATTGGGGATTCTCAACACAAAATGCAACACCAAATAATCACACACCACCTTCCCATGTGCATTTCCATCTGCATTAGCAGCTCACAGAATTAATATATGCAGCTGTTCACTAGGAAGCAGATAATCTGCAGCATGACCTTGCCATTTGCTGCTTTAGGGGAGCAGGTGGAGGGCTATGTTCTCCTGTACTGCATGCTGCACTTTAACACACATAAATAATGCATCTTCAGAAGGAAAATAAAATCTATTAGCAAACAGTAGGGCCCACAGTCAGTGCATAACATTTTCCCTCTTGTTTTCCTTCCAAACCGAAAAAGACAGGGAAGGGGGAATTGAGTTGCTCTGGTGTTATGTTAATTACCTGAAGCATTCTATATCACAGGTTTTGCAAATATTTGTGCATTACTAACTCCATAGATGTAGTTTATAGACTATTCAGCAAATTGCTGTTGTAGTCTCTTGTGATCCAGCTAACAATCTCAGACCAGTTGAATGAGCAAAAACTCTGCTTTCTCCCCTTTCTGACTTCAGTGTTTGGACTAATTTTCCTTGCTAAAGCAACGCCTGTTGGCACAAGTCCTGTAGTGAGAACATCAGCCTTATTGTAGTTCTTTTGTTATTATTCCTACCACCAGTTGTACTTCAGCAGCCCTGCCTCCAGCCACTAACAGCTGGACAATTCATCCCAATGGGTTGCTGGCACCCCATCCTAATGCACAGCCATGGCTGCTCCTCCCTCCCGTCCCACACTGCCATGTGCCACTTTAGTGGCTATAAGGCACACTCAGCTTCTGAAGATCACTTCCTCAATAAACAGGGCTGTTCACTTGTTTTTCTCCCAGGTGGCGATGACACCCAGATAACCATCATATAGAACTTGTAGGTGTAAAATGCTACAGACTTGTTCTATATATCTGAGTCTCTTGAAATGTAACCATGTAATATTTAGTGTTTAAAAAGGCACTGAATCTGAAAGTGTTCTTGAGAAAGCAGTTTATTTTGGAACGGAAGTCTGGCTGCTGTTGTGCAATTTTGCTTTCTCTGATGTAATTAATGTATTTTAATCTGAGTTCCTAAAGAAGTAATCCAACTCAGGCAGCAGCCCCTGAACTCCTTCCTCTGTGTCTCCTTATTATACTGCCAAATTTCCTTCCAGCTTCAAACCAACGTGACAGTGGGGTATGGGCATCAAGTGTTTTTCTATCCTAACATCCCCCAGCTTGTATTGGCAGTGTGGGTTTCTGTGACCCAGGTGCAAGCCCTTGCACTTGGATTTATTGAACCACATGAGGTTCTCCTGGGCCCACTGCTCAGCCTCTCTAGGGCCCTTATGTGGGGCCACAATCTCCTCTTGAGGCTCATGAGTAATTCTTGAGAGCTCTGGTGTTGGCTGGGCCAAGCTATGCTCTTAGGGAAGTGATTTGGGGATGTGGTGCAGGAGTGGGATATAGGAGAGCTAGCCCCTAGCTCCTGCCTGGGCACTTATGGGTGTACATCGCCCCTGAGCAGTCAATGTGTGGTTTCTTTTAGTGAGGTTAGTTGCTTGTGCTTAACAGTAGTTATGGGAGTTTTAATTTGTATTCCAGGGAGCGCAGAGAGAAATAGTATTTAGTGCTTTTCTGACAGTCCCATCCACAAGGCACTTACTCCTTTTTGCAGCAATTTCCTTTCTTCTACACTTCACTTTGCTTTGGGGGCTTTGAGACAAACTCTGCAGGAGTAGAGGTAAAAATGTTTCCCCATAAACTCCTTCAGATTGGCAGTTATTTCTCTTTCCATCATTTAATTTCATTCCTTCAACCTCTTGTGCTTACAAGTTAGCATTTATACATGCCCACGTAATTTAAAGTCTTTCTGTATTCTGTCTGTGGATCAGCAGGTAGGTAGATGTGCCTCATTTCTTTCCTACTAATGGGAAACAAATGAATAGCTGCATATTAGGAATAACGTACAGTGTACTCATCCCACAACATGCTGTCACAATAAGCACTGGACTTCAGAGAAAGCTGGCACTGGCAAAATCATCCCACAACATCACATAATGCAGCAAGCAAAAGGCTGAGCTGCTGGTTGCTGCTGCAAAGCAAGGCGTAACAGAGCACTGCAAAGGACGGGGGACTGTGTGATTAACTGATCTCAAAAACCTGGAACTGACTTTATGATCAAATAGCACAGACCATTTCCATGGGCTTGGGCAGCTTACTTTAAAGTCAATAGGAGATGATTTTACAGGGGAGGGAGGGAAATGAGCAATCCATCACATGGGAAAAATATAAACCTGCTGTAAATTGCTCTGAGAGATTGTGGTTACATTGGAATTTACTATGAGTTATATACATCCTGGGAGGAGCAGGTTGGAACCTCCAACCCACACCTTAAAGTGCCTCTGGAATAGCCCTGCTGGGTGCAGGGACCAGGGGCTGGGTTGGAATAGAGCTCCTGTAAACAGCAGCAGGACTGAGGTTGGAGGTAAAGGATGTGTGGCTGGGTACAGGCTAGAGTTGCTTAAGCTTTCAGGGGAAATAGTGGAGCATATAGATGATTATAATACTAATAGATATGTGTTTAGGTTGTTTTCTTGTTAAAATGAGGCAGTGCATAGTGTTACAGAAGGCTGTTCCCAAATCCTGTATTTACAACTTTATGTAGGACCCGAAGGGGAGAGCTGGAGTCAACCAACCCAGTCTGTGCTGTGAAAGAAGGGCAGGGGTCAGGTACAGCAGCCTTCAGGCCAGCGATGGAAGGATTCCGACACCCATCAGTGGTGATCATAAGTCCTCATTGCAGTCTTCCCCCAAGCAGTGATTGTGAGAGGGTGGGGAACACTGCCTGGAAGTGGGAGGTTGTGCTCCAGTCTGTACTGGGAGCCTCACAGGGCTGTACAGCTTCTTGCTGCCTCTGGGTGCTAGCTGCTGTGCCCTGTCACAGCACATATGTGACAACTGCCAGCCTCAAAGCCCCTTCCTCTGTCCTCTTTGTTCTGATGGTTGTCTCCTCTTTTCTTGACTGACAAGTTCCTAAATCTTAAGCATACCCTTAACTTCACGCAAGCTAGATGGCTATTTCTGCCCCAGAACCATCACCTGGTTCTCCAGGTCTCATCTTCCTTTTGAAGAATGCAGTGCGATGCTCAGACTCTATGCAGCCAGGGTGCATAGTGGTGCTGGGCTCGCTGCTGTGTCTGTATGGTGAAAAACATGCAAATGTGCAGAGGGTTAATGCACGGAGGAAAGCACCCAGTGCTTTAGGTGAGGATGTGTGCTTGGGAGGGATGGGTATCCCTAGCCTCTGCTGCACCTCCTTGCCATCCTCTCCTGCAAGGCGTGTGCCTCAGCATCCTCGTACCTGGGCTGTGCACTCCAATTTTGTCTCCAAAGAATGAGCTTTTCAGAAGGAACAGTTTGAAACTGGGCACCTATTGCCTCACCAGCCACGGCTGGAGCTTGGAGAGATAAGTAACGCAAATCCAGAAGACTGTGGTTTTGTTTCTGTAGTAAGTAGTTGCTTAGGCAAAACAACTTTCTTTGAGCTCCTGTGTCTTTTTGCATGGATTTTCACACTTCACTGCCAATACTTTGGATGGAACCAAGGGTTAATGTCTTAAAACTGGGCGCTGTTCCCAGAGAAGCTGATTTCTTCCTGCTACCATGGAAAGAATCCTAGGGAAGAAGACCTAGTGAGAAGGGAGTCGAGAGGTGAGCTGTTCCTAATGAGTGCCATGTGCCATCACTGATGCTTTAGAAGGAAGCATGGCCTGTCCCAAGTCCTCCTCTGAGCCAAATATATTATTTTTAAAGGTAAGCTACAAAATCTGATGGTTTTTTGTGCATTTCAGTGCAAAAGGGGGGGGGGCATTTAAAATGAAATGAAGATTTTGTGCAATTTTTTTTTAAGCAATGTAACATAGAACGTTCTCATTCACAAGTGTCTTACAAGAAATCCCTTGGCTGAAATTGTAATGCCAGCTTGAAATACGTGGTCTACGCTGTAATTACACTCGAAATATCTGCTAATCTTACAGCACAACAACTGTGCTGTTCTTCTTTACGTGTTACAAGGAAATAAGTCTGACATCCTGCCACGTGCCCTGACAGCATTCAGCTCCCATGGGACTGGGCTGAACAGAAAGGCTCCGCGCTTCTCTTGCATCACTCAATCTTTATTATGCTCTTCAGCATTTCTGATTGGCATTAACAGCTTGACACTGTTAGGAGAGAGAGGAGCTTTTCATTGTCTGTAATTATCAGACAGTAGATTTGATGCTGGATGAATCAATAATTCCATTTCGAGCAAACGCTCGCGTTTGTAGTCTTTAATTCCAAGAAATATGATGTATATTCAGAGAAGGCATCATTAAATAAAAGTAGTGGTAATTGCCTGCCTCTCAAAAAAAAAAAAAAAAAAAAAAAAAAAAAGTTGACCCTGCACATAAATTTTCCCTCAAGGAATCCATTAGTCTTTTTTATGTTAGTTAGCACAGTTGGTAGTAACGATTCAGAGAATAAATGAACTAATAGCTTTCTGCACGATCTGCAGCGGCAGACCTGAGATGGGAAGAGTTCATATAAAAACCGGTATGCTCCATTTGCTGTCAAATGCAACTTTGACTTTTACACGGCCTTCGTTCTGGGGCACATAGATCCTTGGGTTCCCAAGGTGAGGGCTGTGCCTTCATTGCTGTGAGGATGCTCTATGCAGTGCTCTGTGGAGGAGCTGCGAGCACCCATCTCCTCTGCTTTGTCCCTTTGGCAACAGCTCTGCCTGTGATGGGCAGTCCGTGCAAGCACAGCAGCACCTCTGTTAACCAGACAGAACTCTTCTGTGTGAGCGCTCAAGCAGATATCACGGAGAGCCCCCCTGCAATCACTACATCCGCATCTTTATCAGGCAGCTCCTTCAAGATGAAGATCTTGTCACTGGCTGAAAGAAGTCATCAAAGGAATGGCCTTGAGGAGATAAACCGCTGCAGGAGCCATCAGTTCATCAGCGCAGCTCTTCTTGTTGCCTGACAGTCCCAGTGCAGCTGTCACTTCTTTGCCCGTTCCGCTCCCTGTTCTTTGTAACCTTCAGGAGCGGAGGTTACAGACCCCCTCACTATGGCCTTTACCAGGTGCTCATCTCAAGCAGAGAGATCTGTTATAATAGTTATATAATAACAGCTATATAAGATACGTAAGTCTCCTGACTCCATCAGTACAAGATGGTATTTGCATGTGGTATGAAATGCGTAACGTGGCTGGCTGAATTCAGAAATTAATGATTTTGTAAGAAAGAATAGCATTATCCATCTTCTTAAATTCGTGGAGGGAGAGAATCTGGAATCTCAAGATTTTTTTAATGCCATAAATACCTATAAAGACAGGGATGAGAATGAGGGCCAGCTCTGAGGCTATCTGCATAAAACCTGGAATTTTGGCACTAGATGTAGCACCATCTTTAAGCAAGGCATCTCCATGTCTCCTGGAGGAGTCAGAAACAATCAGAAACTTGTAAGCATGGAGACATTGATGCTTGTCTCTCTCTTGTTTCCTGGGCCCACTTAGCTTAATGATTCACTGGAACAGGTTGCCCAAGGAGGTTGTGGATGCCCCATTCCTGGATGGGGCATCCAGGGATCCTATCCCATTCAAGGTCAGGCTGGATGTGGCTCTGGGCAGCCTGGTCTGGTGGTTGGTGACCCTGCACATAGCAGGGGGGTTGAAACTAGATGAGCATTGTGGACCTTTTCAACCCAGGCCATTCTAGGATTCTATGATATGATTCTATGATTTTGCAGTGGGCATCAAAGAAGACAGTTCTTAGCTTCAGAAAGGTCAGAAACAACAGCCACAAAAACAGAGCAAAAAATAACATATGGAGAGAAGGGAAACAAAGACCCAGTGAGTTTTCTCTTCCTGCAAATGCAAGCCAGTGAAATTATATCAAAGATGATAAGGTGTCAAGCATTACTTGTTCAACAGAGGAGTTCAAAGGAGAGATCTGGAGTGAAAGACCTGGAAAGAGCAAATTAGATATTCATCTGCAATGAACCTGCTGTGAACGTTAGGCAGCAAGGGTAGCTGAATACTTTGTATGTCACTGGACTCAGGTGGTGCAGTCACCGTCCCTGGAGGTGTTGCAGGGTCATGGAGATGTGGCACTGAGGGTTGTGGGCATGGTGGGGTGGGGCTGGGGATCTTGGAGGTCATTTCCAACCTGAGTGATTCTATGAAAGGGAGATGTAGTGTGAGCACCAGAGAAAGCACCATGTCCATTAGACCATGGAAGGTCTCAGAGGATCTGCTGCGTAAAAGTCGGATGGATTTGCAATATTGACTTTCTTTCTCAACAAGAAAATGAATCACTGAATATTACTATAGAAGAGGAAATGACACCAAATAGAAAGTTGCAATAAATCACTATCTGATTGGATTTACTGAAGCCAAAAATTTAACCAAGGTAAAAAAAAAAAAAACAAAAAACAAAAAACTTCTTTGGAGCCATTGCTGAGAGTGGGTTCCCTGATGCACAGATTGTTATTATTTCCTTTCTGTGAGCTATCCTTAGTCATTACTCATGTCAGAGGTGTTCACGCTGCCCGTTTGTAAAATCTTGCCAGGCTTTTTGATGCTATCTGCTGTGCTGAAAGCATCTGCTGCCTCCTCAGCCTCCAGCTAAAGAGAAAGCTAGGAAAGAGGAAACATTAGTGCCAGCTGGGGAACCTTTAACCCAGGAGTTACTGGGCGGGGGGGTATGCTGTGAGCTTCCCCTGACCAAAACCTACTGAGATAATGATTTTAAAGACAAACAATGCCCGTATTGGTAGATACTTTCTTAGTAATCTTTGTGTATTTCTGTGAAGAGATGTATTCACTTCTTTGTCAGATGTGTCTTTACTTGCTGTCCTAGGCAGGCCCAAAGCCGTAGAATCCTGGAATGGCCTGGGTTGAAAAGGACCACAATGACCATCTAGTTTCAACCCCCTGCTATGTGTAGGGTTACCAACCAGCAGACCAGGTTGCCCAGAGCCACATCCAGCCTGGCCTTGAATGCCTTCAGGGATGGGGCATCCACAGCCTCCTTGGGCAACCTGTTCCAGTGCGTCACCACCCTCTGGGTGAAAAACTTCCTCCTAATATCTAACCCAACTTCCCTTTGAGCTGATGCCTCAACAGCCAAGAAGATCTGAGATGATCACTGACTTATTTGGGATGGGGACACACTGGTAATCTGAATAGTTCTTGGAAGTTGTTAAACACAGGCTTGAACTTGATGTTATTATGGTTAAGGTGGAGAAGAGCCCTGCAGTCCTGCCATACCTACACAGAAGAGTGGAAGTGTGAATGAGGACCGTGGGGAAGCACCACTGAGAGCAGAGACCAGTGAGGATGCAACAGGAAAAAGGTTTGCACTGGATTTGTATTTATTGGGGTGGAAAAAAAAAAATCATAGCTAAGAAACAAGACCTGTAGCATTCAGATCTGATGCACAAATTTGAGTATCCAAGAGCAGGTTCCCTTCTTTAACCATTGCACTTCTGTACCTCAGGTTAGGTCTGGCCCCTTAAGTAATGTCTCACAGCCTACCGAGCACATCTTTTCTGCCACTGTTTCTAAATAACGCTTTGTGAGGTTGTGTGATGGGCTGCAGCATTGTGCATCCTTAGCTGGTCCTCAGCTCACAAGGAATCTCTCTGTTAAGAATCTCAGTGATTTTCCAAGCTCCTCTCAGTCTGTCCTTTATCCCCCCAGCAGGTCCGTGTGCTGGTGGATACCACACAAAACAACTCCTTTTCAATACCGATAGTGTTCTGCTCCCATCCAGCAGATACAATTCTTAAACAATTTACTAAGTGTGAGCTCTAATGATTTGTAATGCACTGTAACGCTGCCAAGTTAATACTTTGGCATCTTTTAATGAATTCAATCCCCAGTCCCTTTCCTACCTGTGGAGCTATGGCCAGCAGAAGTCAGTGGGCTCACAGAGGTGCTTTGAAGGACTTTCTGCAGTACGTATCTTTTGTTTGTATTGTATTGTGCAGGAGCTTAAATCATGGTCAGTGTCAGTAGCTCAAGGCCTCAGAGATTGCTAGTTTTACACATTTTGATGCTGTTTTACAGTAACTCTTCTAAAACCACACAGTGTCTGTACACAGTGCAGCACACGCAGAAACTGTCCTAATTCCCAGCAGGCAACAAAATAGATTTTTCACCCACAAAGGACAAGCACAGAAACTGCAGTCACGCTTTCTTCTTTGATAGCAGTCCCACATTTGCAGCCCTACCATTTCTTACTGTATTCTGCCCTGCTGCATCTGATGTTGGGATTTCTGTCTCCGGTCCTGCAGGCGACAATCTGCCAGGAGCTGCTGGGTGCCGTGAGGATGGGATGTCCCAGTGCAGCCACAGCCTTAGCACCATCTCTGGGTGTCCTGAGGATGTTCTTAAGGAGAGGTTGCTCAGAGCAAGGTGAGGGAATGTGACAGAGGGTACTCTGTGCTCCTCCAGTGCATTGCTCTCGAGGAATGAATAAGTGCACTTCTCACAGACCAGCATGTCTAATTGCTGCCTGGAACACTGGGATGTCACAGCCTAGCTCCCCTGCGAAGTGTGCTGGTTTACAAAATCAGTATAAATACCCCAAAGGCAGCACCAGGAACACTGCTGCAGCTCAGCAAATTAGCATCATTTCTGCATGTGGCACTCTGACCTTCAGAATGTACTTTCCCTTTGGATTCACAGTGATATTTTTCTATTTTGTTTCTTTATACAGCAGGTTCAGCCTCCACCAACGTTCATGCTGAGTGCTGCCTCTCCCCTCCTTAACCATCTCTTTGCTTTCCAGAAGCTTACTGATCACTGCTCTCTTTGTTCTCCACATGGGCTCCAGCTGATGTGTCCTGAAGGCTGCTCTGGCTGGGATCCCTTCTCAAATCCAGAGGACAGCAGCAGCCTTCTGCAGCAGTGCCTGTTTTCATAACTCCTCTGATCTCCTGCTACTTTTTGTTCCTTTCTCCATCACAGCACTGACAAATGCCTTGTTTGTACCCGTTTCTTTTCATTCTCCTGATGTTTGTATAGCAATATGTGTTATTCCTCACCACAGTCCCCAGCATGGATTGCTGATAGGGAAAAAAATCGTGTTTTTCTTCTCTCTGCTGCAAACTGTGCCCTTGAGCTGAAGAGATAAAACCAGCGGTGGAGTGTTCTGTGTTGTGTGAACCACCAGCACCGGGGCAAAGACAACTTTCTTGCTTTTGTTTGGACACAAGCTGGAAATTCTCTATGCAGAGGCAGTGAGGCCCTGGCACTGCCCAGAGCTGTGGGTGCCACATCCCTGGAGGTGCCTGAGGCCACGGATGGGCCCAGGGCACCCTGAACCAGGGGCACCTAACCCATGGCAGAGGCGAGGCTGGGGGCTGTGAGGTCCCTTCTCACCCATCCATGCTGTGGTTCTATCATTCTGTGTTTTTTTTTCCCACAGCGGGAGCCACTCTGGTGGTTTCAGGGGACAGGAGGTCTCACAACCCCGACGACTGGAGCCATCCTCTGCACAATGGCATACCACGGCGGCTTTGCATATTGCTGTGCCATCTGCATGTCGCTGCTGCTCTGACATGAAGCTGAGCAAACTGCCTTGGCTCTGTGCACCTGGTGCCCTTCCTGCCAACCCAGTGCTTGCTCCTCACCATAAATGCAAATGGGTTCCTCTGAGTGGAGCTAAGTGCTGAGGCATGCTGACCCCACAACTGGTCAGTGCTGCTGGAGGAAAGAGCACAGCCAAATGCTGGGGGGAACTGCTCATATTTAAAGCTACTCACATCAGAAATTCTCCCGTTCAAGATGAAACAGACATAAATTGGCCTAGTGGTTTCGTAGTAGCAAATCGTAACAATAAAAAAATCATTAAAATCTTATTGGATATGTCTAGGGCCACCGGTGGGCGATTGCTTGTCTTATTAACCACATTAATATCCTTTATGAAACAAATTTCAATTTCAGCCATGGTAATTCCTGCGCAGCATACAAAGAAGATGATTAAACACGAAAACCAAAGTGTGGCTTTTCAGCAGCCGTTACTCTGCTGCATTTCCCACTGAGATCGCAACAGGATCAATGCTGGACTGGATGATCCCAACACACCTGAAGCAGCATGGCCTCAGCTACTAGCAGGTTTGATAGAACTGCTCTGTTCCTAGGTCTCATCCAAAACACAGCCACTGTTTGTACTTCAACATAGATCTTTGTAACTGTGACATAATGCTGCACTGGGGAGACGTTTCCTGGTCGCGGAAATGCAGCAGGGAGAAAATATAAATATATTTGTAGCTGGTTAATTTTTTTTTTCCAAATAATTTTCAATCACAGCCTCTTAATTTCTCCTTTTCTGACCTTCTTGTTCCGTTACTTATCTGGTTTTATTGTTTCTTCCCTCTGCTTGCTGGGTTGCTGCAGAAGTCTGGCTCATCCTGCATAGTGTATTCATCATGTTGGTTCGGGTCATTAATCTCTGCTTTTCCTTCAAAAGATAATACATGTTTAATGGCTCTGTAATGTAATAGGCAGTAAGGCAGAGTATTTGACACGAGTCTGAAGGGTGCTAGAATAATGCGCTTCCAAATTTATTTAGATATCTGTATCTCCTCTGAAAGATTTTCAATGGTCCTACAATGATCTAATGGGCTTGTATAGTCTATGGTTGTTTTGAGAATAGAATTAAATCCACCCTCCTTAGGTAAAAAGTCAATAGCTGATGGAGAGGAATGAGAAAATATATTTTTCTTACTATGTTCCCTACTTATTTACTGCAGGACTTCCCATGTTTTCCTCAGTGCCCCCGTGCTGCAGCTCTTCTCCAGGCTGGGATGGTCGAGGTTACCTCTGCATCCATCTGACGTAGTGGCATCTCAAAGGCTGTGGGCAGGTGAGATGGGCGTGGGGGGCACAGGGGAAACCAGAACACGAGTCACAATCTGTACCTACATGCTGAATGTGTACACACTCACTGTAATGCTGTGGTGCAAGAGCTCTGCTCTGAGCTTGGATTGGAGCCCAGCAGCTTGGGTTCTCTCTAGCAGGATGGCAAGGACCAGCTTTAAGGCAGGGAAAAGGATACAAATGGGGATGCTCAGCCCTCTAGTTGGTGGGTTTGGAGGGGGAAGCTGTGGTCCCTCCTGCTGTCTCCTGGCAGATTTCAGATCAGAGAACATTTCTTCTCTGAAAGAGCAGTGATGCAGTGGCACAGCTGCCCACGGAGTGGGGGGGGGGTCAACATCCCTGGAGGTGTTCAAGAACCATGGAGATGTGGCACTGAAGGACATGGGCAGTGGGCATGGTGGGGTGAACTGGGGGTCTTGGAGGTCTTTTCCAACCATAACGATTGTATGATTCTATGATTGCCATGCTCAGAGTACACCACTGGTCTCCAGACACAGTCGCCTATGCACGGTCAGTGGGGACATCTCTCTGCCATTACTGCCACCTCAGGGAGGTGATGGAGGGCACACCATGACCACCAAGACTCAGGCTGCTCTGGAAAAATGTAGGAGCCCTGGTTGTTCCTTTCACAGAAGCTGTGCCAAAACCTGCTTAAATTTCCCCAAGAGATTGGTTGCCTCAGTAAATGATTCAGGCTACGCCTGGGGCTAATAGCCAATATACAGCTATTATTAAACTTTCGTGTTATTTTGTAGGTAAACAGCATTTTGTTTTGTTGTGGTTTTAATTTAAATTAAGGTCCATAATTGGATAGTGCAGAGCAGCCTTGTGTTTCAGGAACATGATAGCAGTGAATCTGTCTCCTCTCACAGAGCAGAGTCTTGCTCTTATCTGCACTGAAGAGAAGAAAACAAAAAAGAAACTATAGTTATTGTGAAATAGGTCATGTGGTAGAAAAATGTTTTCTGCTTCCTCAGGTATCCCTTGCTCTCAGGAGGATGGTATAAGGGGACAGCAGTGTCCATGTCAAATGTACAGAGCTGAGGGCCAAAGGGTAATTAAAAACATCATGAAAGTAATTTGGTATCTGAACCTGCTGTAAGTCCTGGGCATCTTTAGGAGCAAATACCACCATGGTTTTTTTCCCCTCAGGAATACAACGCTAACAACAGCTCATCTATGCAAAGCCCTGGCTGCTCTCAATTTGAAAAAAGCCTGTAGCTAAATCTGCTGCAGTTTTATAACACGACCGCTATTAATGTCTCTGTCCAAACAGTTTGTAGCTTAGGGAAAAGAGAAAACTGCAGTGCCAGTTCATTTGTGGGAAGATCAGAGGAGCAGCACCATGGCCATGTCTACGTGCCTCGGAGGGACCTGCTGTGCTGTACAACCAGCACGTTTCCTCTAGTGATATATAGAGAGTTTACATGCATATATAGGTATGCATCACTGTCACAAAGATTGTAAAAGGATTGGGGCATCTAATGCACTGGGGATGCAGTGGCACAGCTGTGCAGGAGTGGTGGGGACGCCATCCCTGGAGGTGTTCCAGAGCCATGGAGGTGTGGCACTGAGGGACGTGGGCAGTGGGCATGGTGGGCTGGGCTGGGGTTGGGCTCAGGGATCTTGGAGAGCTTTTCCAACCTGAATGATTCTGTGATTTTTATGATCTCTCATAGAAGGGGACAGGCTGAGAGAGCTGGCACTGCTCAGCCTGGAGGAGGGATCCCCATCCACATGTATAAATACCTGATAAGGGCAATAAGATGGAGCCAGGCTCTTCTCAGTGTTGCCCCAATGGGGCAACAGGACAGGAGGCAATGGACAAAGATGAAAATAAAACAAAAGAGACCAAAAAAACCTACAACAAACAAACCAGCGAAATCAATCAGGAAATTCCATTTAAACATAAGAAAACCCTTTTTTAAACTGTCATTGTTCAAACAATGAGCATGGAAGCAGTTGCACACTGAGGTGGTGGATTCTCTGTCCCTGGAGATGGCCAACACCAGGCTGGAAGCACTGGGCAAGCTGCTCCAGCCAGCCCTGCTCTGTTGGACCAGACAGTCTCCAGAGATGCCTTCAGCCTCAATGCATTTATTTTATGTTTCTGTAATGATTCTATAAACTTTGTTTTTCCAAAAACGATAGTAGGTTTATCCTGCACAACTTTTAAATCTGGTAGTTTGTTACATTTTGTAGCTTCATTTTGGTCCGTGGGAAGCATATTCCTGTGGATGGAAGAGATGTAGGGTTTATTAATCTGTCCATTTTACATTAGCTATCTGGGCAAAATGATAGGCATTTCTTATTTGAAACTTGTTATAGAGAAACATATGGTCACGTACATGAAGTGAGAATAATTTCAAGTTTGAAATTCCATCTAGATGCCGACATGAATACCCAATAGCAACAAAGGAAATTTGAAAGCAGTTTAGACTAAGCCTGGGGTATAATAATCTGCAAATGAAATGCAAATTCCTCTCAGCAGGAGTGCAATATGCTGTTGTCTCAACAGGGGTACTATTTACTGTTGCTTTGGAAACGTGCAGGAGGGAAGCATGGGCCATTGCTTCGACAGAGGGTAAAGGCAGCTCGTACCTTTCTTCTGCTTGACTTCCAAACCTGGATTTTGGAAGTGGGCTGTTCACCCTAATAGGATGGGTTGTGCAATAATTAATAGTAATTGCATTCATATAAAGCCCTGTGGAAACCTCTGCCCACTCCTAGCTCTTCATATCACACATCAGAACTGCCTTCCTGATTCCCAAGTTAAAGCAATCTTAGGAGCGATGCTTTAACACTCTACATTCATTAGAGCTGAACTGTCAATGTACATTTGACATCTCTCTATTGCTGCTGGATTGATGGTAAGTGACCTGATGGCTCTTTCATCCACAAACATTCCTCTCTTCAGCTGCTGGTACACAGCACTGTGCCTGGAAACCTTTCACACCTCCGTCTTTATGGCCATGCAGAAGGATCGTGTAACCAGAACTGCAATCTGCAGCCAACTGCAATAGAAAAGGAAAGTATCCTGCATTTAATTAATATTTGTACCAAGAGAATTGTTAAAATCTAGCCAGCTGTTACCATCCCCTTTCATTACTTTAAATGTTGATAACATTTGTCTCATGTACCAAAAATACTTCAGCAACCAAAGCACTCATGAAGACCGATGGTGGAAAGTAAAAGGGATTGTATTTGTCATGTCATCAAAGCTGTAAATGCAGTGAGTGTGGATGGGTGTGAGTTCTGCTGTGCCGTAGAACAGAATCAATACCTGTGCTCTCCAATACTCTCAGAAAGAAATTGGCTCCCACATTCAGAGAAACCGAGCTCATTTCTGAAGTGACATTAATTGTCATTTCTTAACTGATCAGGCAGGAAAGTCGAAAGAATAGTAACAACAAAAGACTGTAGGGAGATATGCTGTTTTAAGCATGTGGAGGATCTTCTAAAGTTAATTTCAATTTAATTTAATTTCTTTAATGAATGTGACTGCTAGAATGGAAATAGAACTGTTTTCTACATTTTCTTTCTGAATCTCTTAGGTACTGTAAAAACATGACATTTTTCATTGTGCAGTGCTTTGCATGGCAGAGATTTTAGAATAAATAAGTGTGTTATGCCATCCAGTGTTATTAAGTGTCATAAATCATCAGGATTGCTGTTTGAGAACTGGAAGACGTAGGTAATATTCCATAAAGTTAATTTATAAAAAAAGGCTGTGAACTCTATTATTCCCTCCTAAATTACTCCATTGACACCAAATACTTTGTGTATACGATTAAAAAAAAAAAAAAAAGAAAAGGAAAAGAAAAATAGTTGATAAAGCAAGCCCAAAAATGCTACAGCATGGCAAAGTTCATCACCGTGTGTTTGAATATCATACTTCAGAATTTATTCCCTTTGATGCTAAATAGCAATTGTTTGCATATCTAACGTTCAGACTTCTTATTGCAGGTTGGCAGCTGCCTTAGCTGAGGCAACCACCCCCTCCGTTCTGTGCTTCTATGGACCCAGGCTCACAACGCAGCGGAGCAGAGAGAGTTGGTGCTCTGATGGGTGTGTGTTCCCATCCATTGGTCATCCCAAAAGCTCACCCATGGGCAGTGGAATGCTGTGCTTCCCCTCTGTTATGACCACTTCTTCATACCTATAGTTCTGCTCTACTGCAGCCAGACAGCAGCAGCAGCATGTACGGTTACTGACAGCTCACAGTGAAGTAAGAAACTCTTTCCATTTGACTAACAAGTGGTATGAGAAAGCAGGTGACTTAAGTTAATATTCGTAACAGAAAGACTTTAAGCAATGCGGATGTTTCCTTCTTATAAGCACTCAATTTTGATTTTAACAGTTCTGTATTGCTGTGATTCGCACTCCCTTGCATTTAATAGGCAATAATTTCTGTTTTGTGGTACATTACTTATCACATCTATCAGGGTAATCACACAAACTGGTGGCCCTGTATAATCCTGCTCCCACCTTAGAGCAATATGACTATCGGAAAGTATCCATCTCCTTTATATCATCATTTCTATAAATACAAACAGCAATCTTCTCAAAGGCAGATAACCCCCATCAATGTAATGACAAGACATTTTTCCATCTGCTTCACTGAATTATCATAGTACAAGAATGCTATGGTCATTGGAAAACAAATCTCCAAAGGACCTCAGGAGGGAGGTCAGTCCTTTGCAAGGCACATTTCCTATGCTTACTGATAACCAGTCTCCAAGTGCATGAGTTGACGGCCCAGCAATAGCCATTCATTCAAGGGAATGTCAGGTGCAAGTATGTAAAAAGAGCAGCTGGAGCCAAAGCAGTGATTCCTTCTCTCCAATTACTCTTTTGATAACAGAAAATGTGTTGGCTTGACACTTTGAGAAAAACACACTGGATGTTACATCATCTTGCCTTCACCTAGCACTTATAAATAGATTGCTAAACAATGCTTCAGCGTCCTTTTATGGAGAGGTTATGCTGGTAAATAAGTCTACAGTTCTGTCTCCTTATCTGTTGTCTTTTCAAAGAGAGGTTGTGTGTTTGTTCCTTTCTGTACTTTGGGGACCTCACCTTCCCTGTCTGAGTTTTCCACAGTAGACATTAATGGCTCAGAAATTGGTATGTTCAATTCCTTAAGCACTCAGGTGGATTTCACCAGGTCTTGAGGAGTTGAATAAATACAACTGAGATAAATACTGCTGCACCAATCCTTGATTGCTACATTAATATTTATTCTCAGGAACAACTTCTTATTAGTGTTTTTTTTTTTTTTCTATGGAGACTGAGAAAAAAAAGCTCTTTTAAGCATTCAAGGCTTCATGTTTCTTTGTTCTTGCTCACAAAATAACAAAACTACATTTTTCTGTCTTTATTCTTAGTGTTTTACTGCTACTTTCTCTTGTGTTCCTTCAAGCTATAATTAGTTTTGATCCTTATTCCTCCCATTTCTTCACCTTTTGTTTTTCTTCCATTACTTTCTTCTTGCCCTGGGGATGAGATGTGGTGGATGACTTCTTGCACAGCAACACGTTTTCCAGACCTCCTACAGTGGCAGAGAAGTCAGAGCCAGAAGTGTGGCCATGGGCCCGTCTGTCTTTAGGAGTGCAGAAGTTGTAAGTATAGCTCTGACTCTTAAGGGAGGTGGTGGGATCACCGTCCCTGGAGGTGTTCCAGGACCATGGAGATGTGGCACTGAGGGACATGGGCAGTGGGCATGGCAGGGTGGGCTGGGGTTGGGCTTGGGGATCTGAGATAGCTTTTCCAAGATGAATAATTGCATAGTTCCACGTCTCACTCAGCATTGGGCATCCATTTCCACCTTCCCATAGAAGACATAGCTAGGGCAGGATCGGCCTTCACGTGGGAGCAGGCTCCTTCAGAACAGGGATTTGGGTGTAGTAATTACATTCTTCCTGGGTGCTGAAATCATATTCCTTGCTGATATCCTCTTTGCCCAATTTGTCAAGAAACTGTCATTTGACTGGCAAATTAAATAGAGACTTTTGTTTTGTTTTCTCCATCTCCTCAGGACTTTTTTACTTAGTAAGATTGTGTAAATCCTCTAAATGAAAAGGATTTCGTACAATGTTCTTAGCTTTTGTTTTTCCCTCTTTCTCTCTTTTCTATCCTGGATTAATTAATTAAAATAAATAACTTCATTATACCAATCGAAAACATTTCCTTAGGATATCATTGCTCCTTTCCATATATTCATTGAATTTGGCCTCAGAACCTCATTTGCCTTCCAGAGGCAGACGCTTTCCAGCTAGCATGGATCTGGCTACCAGCACTGTTCAACACACATTTTTATTTGAACATGAAAAAACTCTCTAGCCAAACATACTTGAAATTCATACAAAGGCCTCATAGTTACCAAGTTTTCATTACATAAGTTAAGTTAAGTAATACTCTTTCCATTGCCAGATTTTAAAATTCACACCCCCTAAGACTTAGGAGGGAGTTGTCATGTCTCTTGTATTAAAACTGTATGACATTTAATATATAATTTAACCAAGAATTTGACTGTTCCTTAGTAGTTCCAGTAATATCAGCAGTGACATTTTTTGCATAAATCTCTACATTTTAACGCTCAGGAGAAGTTGGAGGAGTTATTATGTATAATACACCTTGTTTTGTATGTTTGAACAGTCAAAGGATGAATCTGATTCATACCCTGGAGGCATTCATCTATTAAAATGCCAGCGTAATGGATCTGAAAGCTTTGGCAGTGAGAAGAATAGGAAATTTTTCCTTTTTTTGAGCAAGTAAGATTGTCCTTTCCTGAATATGATGGATCGTCCAGAACAGAAAATGGGATTTGATACCTAAGATTTGGCTTTGTTACGGTTAAGTGAAATTTATCATGCTCTGCAGCAGGAGAAATTATTTTATTTTTTCTCGCAGTGCATTTAAGGCAGCTGGTAATTTAGGAAAGAAGATACGAATTCTCCTGGAACACAGAGACAAAAAACTTCCCCCCTGTAGGTGACCGATTACTGTGGTTTTCTCCAACTTGAAAGAAGGCTTAAATAGAAGGCTGTAGTGAACTTATGAACCTTTGTAGGGAAAAAAATATATGCTCCTATAATCTTTAGACAGCTTTTCATATTATTTACATTTAAATTTTGTCTGTAGCGAATTAATTTTTCTCTGTTTCATGTTAACTTGGAGCATCAGCCTGGCTGATAAGTGGAGACGGCATTGATCTATCATGTTTCTGTAAAGGCAAGTGAACCATTCTTGCTATAGACAGAGATGCCTTCCATTTCAGAGGGGGAGAAAAAAGCATAGGTAATACATGTCCCTTGTCTCTAAACCATGGAGGTATATTTTGCTATTAATAACAACTTCTTTACTCAGAGATGTAACTGGATAAATACAGGAAGTTTTCAAATCAACCTTCCTTGAAAATTAAGGAAAACTGCAAAGCATTTTCTCTGTAACACTCTCCTTCCTTCTCACTCTTCTTCCACTGCCTGTCCTTATTTTTTCACTTCTGCTATTATGTGAGTTGTCTATGGACCACAGTCCCTCTGGGCACACACCTGCTCCACCATGGGGAACTTCTCTTGCTCTGACCTTGTTATTCTTCTCTATCCAGATACCACTTATGTCCAAGGAGCAGACTTCATAACGCTCCTGGCAACTTGTGTCATTGCTCAGTCACCCAGATTTTTGCCTCCCCTTGATGACGTTTCTATCCCAAAGGTGGACTTGGCTATTTAGAATTTAGAAAGAACACTAAAAACTATCAGGGTAATAAAGCATGGAGAGGTAGAGAGAATTTAGAGAAACCACAGTTGACCATCAGTGGCCTAGCACAGATCTTGATCAGGAAATATCTTCAGGAAAAGAATATAATAGTCTAATAAAACCCTTCCCTTGTCACGTCTAACACTTCATTCTCCAACTTCAAGTTCTTCAGACCTCAAACATGCTGGCCCAAAGCTGAAGCTGATGCCATTCTTTCTGAAACAGATAGAGATGGGGATAATAATTCTAATGGAAAAAATGAAATTTCATTTAATGTGTAGTATTGACAGTAGAGATTAATGGCTGGTGAGAAGCAGTGGGTATGTGTGGTGGTAGATCTGATCTTGGCTTTAGCTCAGCCAACATACCTGAGTACTTCCCAGACAGGCTTCGGTTACATGGCGAGGTGACCCCAGCAGTTGCTCTTCCTCAACAGGAACCAACGAACACAATTGGTAAAAACATCCGTATAATGCGAACTGTGAGGCCACAAATCCATAAAAAGCAATTGCTAAGAGATGTCATTTTTTTTATATTGACAATTTCCATAACTGATTATCCCCTCCTCATTTATCCTCAGTCCTGTAATTTTTTCTCTAAAATGCCTGCAATTATCTGTTTTGCCCCACTGATATACAGACTGTCACTAAAATAGCAGATATTCATTCAGAGCATACGAGATGTCACCGCTTTCATCTTTCAAAAGTACTGTGTAATTCAAGGAGTTGAGAGAATGTAATTTCACAAAGGACTACTTAAGAAAATTCATGATTATTGAAAACTCAACTTTAATGTATTGTTCTATTTTCTTTTTACCCTTTGGATAACTTCAGTCTTTATACTGTGATATAATTTGGTGCTGGGGAATAGCATGAGTAAAGATATAAGTTATTTAGTCATTCAGATCTGCTAAATGAAAAATAATGGCTTCAAACAAGGAAGGGACATTATTAACCGCTCATAACATATGCTCTTACAGATTATTATTATTCCAGCAACCTTTCCATTAATTCCTTTTGCTGACTATCTGGACTGAAAGTGATGCCTGATTTTTTCCAAATTCATCAAAGTGCTCCTGGAGTCATCATTTCTCATTTACAGTGCGAGTGCTCCGTTCAGCCAGCACATCTGTCATGGCTGACACCAGGCGATGAAACCTTACGGCTCTCCATAAGGCGCCTAAAAGCAAGGAGAACAGCGCACCGTGTGATGCTCGAGGAGCTACAAGTCTATAAAAGCACATTAACTCTTGTGCTGTCATTCCGACAGAGACAGTGCAGACCTCAGCAGTTTTACTGCCTGTGGGCTCAGGTGTTTGCAGTGATACTTGGGGTGTATGTGACAGAACGGACATCAGGGAGTCTGGATCATCAAAGCTTCTCTTCCAGAGCTTGGAGCAGTAATGGACATGATGAGCCCAATGATCTAACGTGAGGAATATTTAGGGAATGGAGGAGATAATCAAGGACACACACACACACACACACACACACACACACAAAAAAAATAAAATCCCGGAGATGCACTAAAAGTGATGCGGGGCAATCTGACCTTACAGGAGTATGGGAATGAGACCAGATAACCGAATAGAAGCCAAATGGAGCAAGAGGAAGCGATGCCCAGTGGGTAACATTAGCATTTCTTAAAAATCAAACACAAGGCTTTTGCTAGAGGTAGACCACGTGGCTAATGCAGACATATCCTGCAGGTATTTCTTTGCTGTTGTAGGTGGAATTAGAGTTTTATCTTTGGCAGCAAGACAGATGTGATAGTATCTGCTAGAATCAAATACCTCAGATGAAAGGCTATGAGTATCCCCAAGGAAAGTGTCGAGGTTTGCGAATCACTGCTGTACTTTGTTGGCAAGCTGGGTTAATACACAACAGTTGACTGTCTTCTACTGTTGTCCTTAGACTTAAAAAACAGGAGAGATGATCCAAAGGAAGAGTGCAGTCAGTATGGTTAATAACATGGAAGTTGCTTTCTGAGACTTGCAATAACAAAGAATTTAGGCATATTTAGACAAAGCAGCCTAGTTTCAAAAGATGCAGCTTTGGTTGCATTTTCTCTGTGTGTTTTAGTGAAAACCAGTACACAAACACAGCAGTAGTGGGTTTTTCAAAGGAGACCATACCCTGCTTTGGTGCCTGTCAGTACTGCAAGAACCATTTATGGACATGGAGCTGCTAATATCCTTCCTTTTTTTCCACAAAAAGATAGATAGTGTCTGAGAAAGTGCTTAGCAGAGCTGAAGAGGAGCTTTTAGTGATGTGATGGCACTGAGATTTTCTTCAGGGAGGAATTCAGCCATGAGCACAAAGAAATCAAAGGCACATCCCCAGCCCCTCAGCTTCATGGAGCAATGCTCAATAAACGGATCGGTCAGCAGAAGGTTAATGCTTTCAAAGGCCTTATTGCAAGCTAACACTCATGTACTACAGACATTCCAGCATCTTTCCTTGTCTACTTCTAATTTCCTAATAAAACTGCTGACATTAAAAGCTGATTTTGGAACAAATTTCAGTGGGGCTCAGCAAAACTGTTTTAATGACTAGCTTCTGCTTACATGTGTGCTGGAGAGAGTGCATGAGGCTGGAGACACGCAAGCACATGGATCAGCAGGATTTGCACAGCACATCACTAAAACAGAAATTAATGGGATTTAAATATATATAGGCAGATATAGTACTTACCTTTTGAAATTTATTTTTTAATCAACAGGACAAAAAATATTCCAATAATCCAGTGAGAAGGTGGCTTCAGTAGAGGCGCTTAAAAGGAACTCTGAGATCCCCAACCACAAGAAATGTGCTATTTCATTTATACATTGTGAGTTTCCTCATTCTTTTCTTAGCCCTCCTAAGGCTAGGCTCCAAAGCTGTTGTCTTTCCTTGTCACTTCTCCTTACCTATATTAGAATTTGAACAAACAAACAGCTGGCATATAGAAAATAGATGGAAAATTCTTGTTGTTTCATGTTGCTGCCTGAAGGCACCCAAATTTCTCCATCCAGCACATCAATGACCAGAGCGCTGCATAAATAAAGGACAAAGCAGAAATAAGAGAAGTTAAAAAGCATTGATAAAAGGCAGAATACAAGTCCCTTTTAGTGTCTCAATTCATCACACGTCAACAGGTAGTAGAAGAGGGCAGGAAGAGAATCCTATCATAGAATCATAAAGTCATAGAATGGCCTGGGTTGGAAGGGACCACAAGGATCATCAAGTTCCAACCCCCTGCCACAGGCAAGGCTGCCAACCACTAGATCAAGTGATAGATCAGCTTGCCCTCAAACACCTCCAGGGATGGGTGCACGTTAATGTGTTATTAAGACAGCAAGAGAGACAAAGCTCCTGTCCTGCCATGGGCCACAGCTCACATTTCTCCTTGTTTCTGTGGCTTGTTGTTTCAGGGACACCGCAGCAGCCCCGGTCATGCACCAGCACATGGCAAGATAAGGTTGGCAGTGAGGTCAGCCACGCTGTCAAGGCTGCTCAGCCTCTGTGCAGATGTCCAGATGGAGCAGGAGCCACAGGTTTGTGCTCAATCTCACCACCCTGCACTGCAGCGAGACCCCTCCAGCACCTGATTTCATCTGCTTGATCAGCACCGCAGCATCCGCTCCCACTAACTGACTGAGGTGTGGCTGTATGGGTACAACTGCCCATAACTTCTGGTGTTTGACCCTGGTCTTCATACAGGTGTAATGATTTTATTTTCACTAGGTTTTACTTGCTCTCCACACTGCTTTATCTTTGCCTGCTAAAACTAAAGAGCAGTAAATTGTGCCTTAAAGAACTACTGAATAGTCTTCAAAACAAACAAATGAACAAAGAAACCAACTGCATAATTTCATTAAGGAGATGGCAATGATGTAGCGTACTGAAGCCTATACAAAAAGCATAAGAATAAGTTGTAGAAATCTTTGTGTCAATCAAACATTGACAGCTTATGTATTTCCATGAAAATACCAGCATAATTCAGCCAGAAAAAAGTAAATGGTCGCAATATTCTCACTTTGTGTTTTAAATACCTCATGCAATCAGGAATCAACCTTGCAGATTGATTTAGCTAGCTGATTACATATAAAATATGCTTAAAAAATTCTAATTCTACTATGTCTTTCACTTCTGATTCCAACAGCTGTTTAAGTTATTTTCCTTCAAAAGAAAAACATTTTACAAACAACTAATAGGACTAAATTATCATTTTAAGTAGCAGAACAACAACAAAAACCATAACGTTTCTCTCTTTCAGGATGGAAAGCATCACGCACTCAAACTTCACACACTTTTTACACTACGCTACGAGATAAGGACAGAGGTCACAGAAACTGCAAGTTGTCTCACCTCGGTGCAAAGGAGTGAGAAAACAGTAATCATACAATGGACAAAACCAAAAGGTATGAAGAACGAGAGGAGATCCTATGGGTAGACAAACATCAAGGCCAAGAATAAAACACTATGTTGAGTATGTAAGTAGTTAAATAACAGCAAACTGGTCCTTCAGCCACTGAAGTGTGAAAATGCACATCTAATAACGCAGGGCATATTGAGATATATAATGCTTTTTTCCTAGTTCAACCTAATAAAAATTCCCATAAAACTACTGGCACATATCCTGAAACAAGGCATTGATCAAGAGTTAGGAGATGGCAAGGATGTCATCAGGAGAGAGGGTAGGACTGTCAGGTCATGTCATGCTGGGACAGCCTGTCTCTATGACACTGTAGCTTGCTCTGTGGATGGGTGAGAGGTATCGATGCCTTGTATTTTGATTGAGCAAGGCTTTAGACCATGACTTTTAAGATATGCTTTAAAGCAAGATGAAGGAAGATGGCACGGGGAGAATATTGTATAACAAGTGAAAAAAAAACAGGCAAAACATACATTGGTTATCAGAGGGTCACATGTAAATTGTGACAAAATAGATTCCACTGTGATTTCATCTGTGGCAGAGAAGAAAAATATCAGCACCACCAGTTGGAGAGGAAAGGGGAGAGGAAAGGGGAGAGGAAAGGGGAGAGGAAAGGGGAGAGGAAAGGGGAGAGGAANTGGCCATGTCTACGTGCCTCGGAGGGACCTGCTGTGCTGTACAACCAGCACGTTTCCTCTAGTGATATATAGAGAGTTTACATGCATATATAGGTATGTATCACTGTCACAAAGATTGTAAAAGGACTGGGGCATCTAATGCACTGGGGATGCAGTGGCACAGCTGTGCAGGAGTGGTGGGGTCACCATCCCTGGAGGTGTTTCAGAGCCATGGCGATGTGGCACTGAGGGATGTGGGCAGTGGGCATGCTGGGCTGGGGTTGGGCTCAGGGATCCTGGAGAGCTTTTCCAACCTGAATGATTCTGTGATTTTTATGATCCCTCATAGAAGGGGACAGGCTGAGAGAGCTGGCACTGCTCAGCCTGGAGGAGGCTCAGGGGGATCCCATCCACACGTATAAATACCTGATGGGGGCAATAAGATGGAGCCAGGCTCTTCTCAGTGTTGCCCCAATGGGGCAACAGGACAGGAGGCAATGGACAAAGATGAAAATAAAACAAAAGAGACCAAAAAATCCTACAACAAACAAACCAGCGAAATCAATCAGGAAATTCCATTTAAATGTAAGAAAACCCTTTTTTAAATTGCCATTGTTCAAACAATGAACATAGAAGCAGTTGCACGCTGAGGTGGTGGATTCTCTGTCCCTAGAGATGGCCAACGCCAGGCTGGAAGCACTGGGCAACCTGCTCCAGCCAGCCCTGCTCTGTTGGACCAGACAGTCTCCAGAGATGCCTTCAGCCTCAATGCATTTATTTTATGTTTCTGTAATGATTCTATAAACTTTGTTTTTCCAAAAACGATAGTTGGTTTATCCTGCACAACTTTTAAATCTGGTAGTTTGTTACATTTTGTAGCTTCATTTTGGTCCGTGGGAAGCATTTTCCTGTGGATGGAAGAGATGTAGGGTTTATTAATCTGTCCATTTTACATTAGCTATCTGGGCAAAATGATAGGCATTTCTTATTTGAAACTTGTTATAGAGAAACATATGGTCATGTACATGAAGTGAGAATAATTTCAAGTTTGAAATTCTATCTAGATGCCGACATGAATACCCAATAGCAACAAAGGAAATTTGAAAGCAGTTTAGACTAAGCCTGGGGTATAATAATCTGCAAATGAAATGCAAATTCCTCTCAGCAGGAGTGCAATATGCTGTTGTCTCAACAGGGGTACTATTTACTGTTGCTTTGGAAACGTGCAGGAGGGAAGCATGGGCCATTGCTTCTACAGAGGGTAAAGGCAGCTTGTACCTTTCTTCTGCTTGACTTCCAAACCTGGATTTTGGAAGTGGGCTGTTCACCCTAATAGGATGGGTTGTGCAATAATTAATAGTAATTGCATTCATATAAAGCCCTGTGGAAACCTCTGCCCACTCCTAGCTCTTCATATCACACATCAGAACTGCCTTCCTGATTCCCAAGTTAAAGCAATCTTAGGAGCGATGCTTTAACACTCTACATTCATTAGAGCTGAACTGTCAATGTACATTTGACATCTCTCTATTGCTGCTGGATTGATGGTAAGTGTCCTGATGGCTCTTTCATCCACAAACATTCCTCTCTTCAGCTGCTGGTACACAGCACTGTGCCTGGAAACCTTTCACACCTCCTTCTTTATGGCCATGCAGAAGGATCGTGTAACCAGAACTGCAATCTGCAGCCAACTGCAATAGAAAAGGAAAGTATCCTGCATTTAATTAATATTTGTACCAAGAGAATTGTTAAAATCTAGCCAGCTGTTACCATCCCCTTTCATTACTTTAAATGTTGATAACATTTGTCTCATGTACCAAAAATACTTCAGCAACCAAAGCACTCATGAAGACCGATGGTGGAAAGTAAAAGGGATTGTATTTGTCATGTCATCAAAGCTGTAAATGCAGTGAGTGTGGATGGGTGTGAGTTCTGCTGTGCCGTAGAACAGAATCAATACCTGTGCTCTCCAATACTCTCAGAAAGAAATTGGCTCCCACATTCAGAGAAACCGAGCTCATTTCTGAAGTGACATTAATTGTCATTTCTTAACTGATCAGGCAGGAAAGTCGAAAGAATAGTAACAACAAAAGACTGTAGGGAGATATGCTGTTTTAAGCATGTGGAGGATCTTCTAAAGTTAATTTCAATTTAATTTAATTTCTTTAATGAATGTGACTGCTAGAATGGAAATAGAACTGTTTTCTACATTTTCTTTCTGAATCTCTTAGGTACTGTAAAAACATGACATTTTTCATTGTGCAGTGCTTTGCATGGCAGAGATTTTAGAATAAATAAGTGTGTTATGCCATCCAGTGTTATTAAGTGTCATAAATCATCAGGATTGCTGTTTGAGAACTGGAAGACGTAGGTAATATTCCATAAAGTTAATTTATAAAAAAAGGCTGTGAACTCTATTATTCCCTCCTAAATTACTCCATTGACACCAAATACTTTGTGTATACGATTAAAAANAGGGGAGAGGAAAGGGGAGAGGAAAGGGGAGAGGAAAGGGGAGAGGAAAGGGGAGAGGAAAGGGGAGAGGAAAGGGGAGAGGAAAGGGGAGAGGAAAGAGTAAAACAGAAAAAGAAAAGGTATTTCTGAGAGTGATCAAAGTTGGTTTGATTTTGTAGAATTGAAACAGACCAATTCATTCATTTTATATTTCTATAAACAGGAACAAACCCTCAATCTATATGTTTAGGAAAATCGTTATAGCAGTCAGTGTGAAATATTTATGGAATTGGTTTCTGAATAATTGAAAATGCTGGCAACCATTCTATAGCACTTTAAGTAAAACGTGCATTCAAATAATGCAAGAAAAAAGATCAAAAAGGTGATCATTTTCTTGCTATATTACAAAAGGCAGCATTTTATTCTCTTTATTGCAGAAGCACTTGCAAATCACTGAGTATGAAACACAGTCGTATGATGCTTTTTACAAGCACGCACTGCAACATAATACAATATCACATGCATTTAATGGATGTTTATTAAAAACAGCACCAGCATTTAGTCCCTCTTATCCTTAGCTGAATGTTCTTTCTCCTCGATTATGCCACCTCTTAGAAAAGCTAAAAAAGTGCACCAAGACAGTTCTTTGAAGGCACCTGCATGTTTGTTCACAAAAAGCCTTAAATGTGCAACTTGATAGAAAAAGAAAAAAAAAAAAACAATATTTCATATTCCTGAAGTTTTCTATCTAGATAACAGGGGATTGCTTCCCTTTATAACAGCATTTAGAAAAGAATGACTATTATCGTCAGATTACCCTGTGCTCCCAAGCACTGTGCGTCAGTGATAAGAAGCTGCTTCAGTTTTACCACCACGCAGCAGTTTGCTTCCTTGGACAATCACTGGAACAACTTTATTCACTTCCTAATTAAGCCATATTTTTGAAAGGAATTGGTGATATCCTCAATTGTAAACAATCACCAAAAATATTTCTCTCGCAGGTCAGAGTGATGGTAACAACCAGCCAGGGGCAGAATTATAGAATCCAATCCAATAGCTTGGTTTGGAAGGGACCTCAAGGATCATGAAGCTCCAACCCCACCAACCTCCATATCTAGTACCAGACCAGGCTGCCCAGGACCCCATCCAACCTGGCCCTGAACACCTCCAGGGACGGGGCATCCATAACCAGAAGCTGTCTAGTAGGTGCTCACAGGGTTAGTGGGCATAGTGGGAATGGCTGATGGTTGATCTTAGAGGTCTTCTCCAACCAGAAGGGCTCTATGAGTCTATGGTTCTAATAACAGCAACAATGTGGCTGTTTCACTCCATCCGGGCTGCCAGGTCTGCACTGGTACATAGCAGTCCTGTATCTCTCTGTGTCTAAGCTTCCTCCCATTGACCTTTTGGCTTCCCTGGGCCACACTGAGTGAAGACAGATTGTCTTGGGCTGCATAGGTCGCTCCAAAAGTAATGCCTCCCTTTTATTTCCATGGAAACTGCAACAGCTACAATGAGCAAAATAACTATGTTTGATAGAACAAATTCTCTGCTACAAAACACTATTTTTAAACGCAGTCACTACCAGTAGCTATGCATTCTTGCCAGCAATGAACAAGAGCCTGTATGCTGTCCTTGTCAAAATCTGCCCAAGTAGAGAATTATGGTGAAATTTTACTCCTGTGCTTCATCCTTCGAAATAGTTCTTCACAAGTGTACATACTGCCAAAGAGTGGTGAAGTGAGGGATAACTCCCTCTGGTAAGAGAGGGCTTATGAAAGCCCAGAAGAGAGGCATGATCAGACTTCATACAATCACAGAATCATTAAGATTGGAAAAGATCTCTAAGATCATCTAGTCCAATGGTTCATCTACCACCAATATCACCCACTGACCATGTACCTCAGTGCCACATTTCCATGGTTCTTGAGCACCTCAGGAGACGGTGACTCCACCACTCCCTGGGCAGCCTATGCTAATACCTCACCACTGTTTCAGAGAATAAATTTTTCCTAATAGCCAACCTTCAGAGTTGAATGTCTGATTGCAGCTCTATACATTCAATTTGAAAATCCACAGCTAATGTATTTAGGTTGACTGAGTGCACTTCTGTTCGCTTGGTGCTGAGGACTGGGTCAGACCGCTGGCTGCTGTGACAGCATGGGGCAGGGGATGGTCATAGGGTGAGCTGGGCTGGGCCACGTGCAGCCTGCAGGTTGGACATGTCTGCCTTACCTCACAGGGACCCTATGAAGAACATGGTCTAAACCTTGTGCTTACTTCAAGAAATATCAATGTAAATCAAAACAAAATCTGTTGCCTGATCATTGCTGGAAGAAGATAATGTGCAGAGCCAAGAGCACCAAGCATCAAATGGCTTGGGTTGGAAGACACCTAAAAGATTATCCAGTTCCAGCCCCGTGCTGTGGACTGGGAGCCCCCCACCATCTCCCGCTGCCCTGGCCTTGGGTACCTCCAGCAGTGGGGCACCCAAAGCTCTGGGCAGCCTGTTGCAAGTGGTGAGGCATGTTCATATTTAAGTCTACTCAGACTTAAGTCTACAGACCCTTATTTTGTGACATTACCAAATGGTTTCTTAAGCCTACATCAATTTTATAGCATCCACAGTGTCCTCAAAACTGTGTAAGATGTGAATAAATTCTGCTTTTCCTTTGTCTTGAACAGAGCATCTGCTGGTTTCACAGTCACAGATTTCACAGCAAGTTTGGTCCAAGCTAGTAGGAACAGCATACAAAGTGAAGAAGCACTCCAAAGCACGCATTCCTGATGCAGCATTGCCCTGCCAGATGCTGTGCCAATGCATCCAGCTTCCTTCTAAATGCAGATTTCCCCTTCACCTTTTGGCAGGAGCCATTCTAGCTGTCATTTCCCTGCTTCACCTCTGCCCCTCTGCGTGATTCCCCAACAGCACAATGTTTGCAGCTCTTCATGTCGGTGCTGGCTTTGCTTGTTGTCACCCTGGTGTGTAGGGAAGTGAGTGAACCTGCAAGCCTCTGGCCTCCCCGACATGCCTGGGCACAAAGAAAACAGGTGCTTTAAACAAATCAAATCCAGCCCCCTGCTGCCATCAGACAAGGGGACACAGGGTTCATCCATTCTCATCGCTGCGTTCGTGACACGCAGGTAGGTCTCCTCTATTTTCTTTCAATCCCTTAGAAATGGAATACAAAGCAAAACACAGGCTCTCCACTGTGTGTACTATTCTGTTATAAATCAGACGGAGAAAAGTCTTCCCCTCCAGCTATGCCAGCTGCAAGGATGTCTAGAATAGAATGATTTTTAACACTTACTTCTATTTTTTGCATCAGGTAGCTACAGTGCATACCCATGGCCCCAGTCCTCCATGGGAACTGGAGCATGGCCTGCCCAAGATGGATGGAGTCTCCTCATTGAGTGCTTGTCCAGGTTTTGTTCCACAAAAAGAAGATTGTGTTTATGAGTGCATGTTTTGATCACTGCATATTTTTCATTTACTGCAGATCAAACCAACATCTCCAAATGCAGCTGTGGGCTATTTATTGGCTGAAGCCAGTTGTTTCATAACACGTTTTCAGTTTCAGGAATTTGAAATTTCCTGGTTTAAAGTACTGGGCTGAATAACAGTGGGTTGTCTGCAATCTCAGTGGGCATTACCAGGATTTGGGATCTCCAGATCACACTGGTAACTATCCAGGCCTATAACTTTCTCATACTGCTGCTAAAACTGAAAAGCCAGAGCTTTCAGCAAACTGTATTCCCTTTCTCTTTCTAAGAAACTGGGAAGGAATTTTCAGTGTGGATGAAAAAAAAAAAGAGAGGCTCCAAAAAACCAGAAGATTACAAGATCTACAGCTGAGAGTTTCTGAGCTGTTCTCTGTTTTTCTACATACAGCTGAATGACTAAACCTGGCTTTGGAACTTAAATGAATCTTTAGAAATTTCTTTTCAAAGTTTGCACTTCTCCAAATTCAGTTTTAAATGATTCAGTCTTAAAATAACCGTGAAATCTAAGACTATCAACATTTAAGTGGTTCTCCTTGGAATAGCCAGGAGCTCTCCTCTGCAATGTTGCTATAAAAAGCTGCTAGAATTGCAAAAGCAACATAAAGCCAAGGTTCCTGGATGTTAAGTTTTGCAATACTTTCTCTAATAAAACATTGAAGGAAAAGATCTACATTGTGGAAAAAAAAGTTTCTAACAGATTTTAATGGAAATAGATACTTGAGTTTAACATCATCACATAGGAACAGGTGCTGTAAGGAACTGATAGGAAAACACACACAATTGCTGCATCTGACTGGGGCAGTGCCAGATATGTGGACAGACTGGGAGGACTCTCTGAGAGCAGCCCTGTGGAGAAGGATTGGGGGCCCTGGTGGACAAAAGGTGCTCTGCCCTCATGAGGCCCCACCTGCAGCGCTGCATCCAGGCCTGGGCCCCAGCACAGAGAGACATGGGGCTGTTGGAGTGGTTCCAGAGGAGGCATGAGGATGCTCAGAGGTTGGAGCACCTCTCCTATGGAGACAGGCTGAGAGCTGGGGGTGTTCAGCCTGGAGAGGAGAAGGCTCCAGGGAGACCTCACTGCAGTCTTCAGTACTTAAGGGGAAATGATAGACAGGAGGAGAGTGACTTTTCACAGTGACAGACAGTGATAGGACAAAGGGGAATGGCTTTAAACTAAAAGAAACAAGATTTAGGTTAGATGCGATGAAGAAATTATTTCCTATGAAGGTGGTGAGGCCCTGGCACTGCCGCCCAGGTGCCCCATCCCTGGCAGTACTCAAGGTATTTGTAACAGGCAAAGCCTAAAAGTCACAGCCCTAAAACAAATGTGTGACCAGACGAATTATTTTCAGATTTTCACCAAAATAGTACAGATTCCACCTGGCTTTGCTTTTTCCATCTATGTATCTTTGAAATCGATCATCACCACTATGGGCAGGTTGTTGCACTACAGGTAACAGAAGCACAAAGAAACTAGAAACAGAGTGCAGGGCCTTGCTCATCACCCATCAGGCACCAACCGACTGTGCTACATACCATCATACTTCCCTATGAGAGGTTCTACTATATTTATGGACTATGCATTTATTGCCCATTGAAAAAATATCTTTCTCCATTGGTTATCTAACACTGTGGATAACGGCACCATCACAAAAATTCAGGACAGCAGATGATGGACTCCACGCTATTGAGAAGACAATGCCATCCTTGTGCCTCCCTGAGTTATGTATACACTTACCAGGTCGTATATATTTACGTGGATATGCTCAGATGTGGAAGTCTGCACATAAATTCTGCTGCTACAGTCATCATCCACACAGTGGTGGTAATTATTCAAAAGGCACGTAGGCCTGGAGCACTCCGGTATGCTTTGTGGTGCACTTCCTTCGCATGTAAAAGACACTCTTGCTGTTCAGTCTGGTGGCACCATATAAATCACCAACAGACAAATGATACATGCTGGAGAGGGGGCAATGCATCATCAGGAAGTTTCAGGTGTCTGCAGTCCCCGCAATTTATGGTGGATGACTTTGGAAAACATAGCTTTGCTGCTGGCAGTGTATTTCATGCTGTTGTGTCACCCCAGCAGCATGTGTTGATGGTTCCATGTTCTGGGCTTTGGTTTGAAATGGACAAAAGCAGCTCTGATCCCAAGCACTCCCCCAAGAGCACCCTATGTGCTTTCCTCTGTACTTGCTAAAGCTGTAGGCTGCCCAGCAAGCTGTCTGATACAGCGAGGTCCCAACATAGGCAGAGTTTGTCTCTCCACTCCCACTGGTTCTCATGCATTTGAGCTCACTGCCAACCTCCACCAGTCCAAATCCCAGGGCTCTACTCAAGCTGATCCCCAGAGCCCAGCTACTTGCTTGCTTCTGTCAGTGGCTGCTAATGAATCATTGGAGCAACTTTACAAGACACCAGCAAATTCTCCATCCCACTGGTTTCCCACCCCTCTTTCACTCCACCTATGCTCATCCAGGTGAGCACAGACTGAGATGAGCTCCAGCAGCCTGTGCTAGGTGGAAGAACAAACTGTCAGACCCAACAGGTCCCTTCTAGCTTTGTACATTGGAACAAGGGCCAGGGGCCTTTGAAACTCTTCTGCTTTTACCCGAGTCCATCACAGCTTCTTTTTCTGCTTATTCCTGTTGGTACCTTGCTCTCAAGCATTTGTCAACAAGATGCTAATCTATAATTCAATTAAAACACTTTGATTTTCTTTCTCAATGGACAGGCTGGTAAAAGTCCGTGAGGTATCTGAGACTGGACTAAAATGTAAATTAGCTTAATCAAATCTTTCCTTTTAATTAGAATAATTGTTTTTCCTGCACTTGCTGAATTCATAAGGATTTTCAGCCTATGGGGGAGTAAATTAAATTTAAAGGTATGTAATTCGCATTGTGTTTTTATTGGACTCTGAGTCATAACTTATTTGTAATCTTAATTAGAAATGCAGCTCCTCTAAACAAGCAAAATGTGGCATAACAGTTTAACACATTGCAGGGCTGGCTGCAAACTGCGGTGCTCAGCAAGCAGAGCTGCAATTCATGGCAGCCCGAATAGAAGCCATCATCCCCATCATGTAATCCCACTAAGACCCCTCTGGAACAGTCAGCCCTAAAAGTGGCAAAGAATGGAAGGAAAAGGGCTGGAGTGAACACTCTAAGCACTATATCTTATAGAAGAGAGGATTTAGCAACCTAGTCTAGAGAGAGGTATCCCTGCCTATAGCGGGGGGTTGGAACTAGGTGGTCTTAAAGGTCCCTTCCAACCCAAACCATTCTATGATTCAGCAATTTATTGGGCGTTCTACAAACTTAACAACATGATAAAGAAGCTTTGCTTTTTGTTTTGGCTCCCATTCCTTATGGGAATGCATGAAAACCTTAAATTTCCTTTTCAACGCAATAAAGAAAACCAGCTTGGAAATTTTAATTTTCTCTGGTAACTCATTATGGATGGTTTGTTTTCTTCCCAGCTCTTACCATACCCCAGAGAACATAATGCAGTTGGTAGCAAGAGTCAAGAATATTGAATCTTTCACCTGTCGAACCCAGTGCAGCTTTTGGACAATTGCAACAATCACAGAATGGCCCGGGTTGGAAGGGACCTCAAGGATCACGAAGCTCCAACCCCCCACCACAGGCAGGGCCACCAACCTCCACATTTCATACCAGACCAGGCTGCCCAGGGCCCCATCCAACCTGGCCTTCAACACCTCCAGGGATGGACGGGGCATCCACAGCCTCTCTGGGCAGCTGTTCCAGCACCTCACCACTTTCACTGTAAAGAACTTCCCCCTCATATCCAACCTAAACCTTCCCTCCTTCAACTTAAAACCATTTCCCCTTGTCCTGCCATTATCCACCCTTTCAAAGAGTTGAAACAATCAACCATCTGTATCACTCATTGAACAGCTGAGCCCTATCCCAGAATGAGCATTTTGCTGGAGGACAGGTGGCTGCAGAAAATAAGGAAGGAGCAGGAAAGAATGTCAGCCATCGCAGTGCATAAGCTCTGAACAGCAAAAACAAAATAGAAGGTATATTTGGATTTGGTATCCAAAATTCAGATTTCAATACTGATGAATTCTTTGAGCAGGTATATGGTTTAAATTCATAATCTATGTATGTATATATATGCACATGGACCACCCTCAAGACTCTTGTGAAGTTGCGCTACAGAGCAGGACCTCACAGAGGGTGGTGATGCACTGGAACAGGTTGCCCAAGGAGGCTGTGGATGCCCCATCCCTGGAGGCATTCAAAGCCAGGCTGGATGTGGCTCTGGGCAGCCTGGCCTGCTGGTTGGTGACCCTGCATATAGCAGGGGGTTGGAACTAGATGGTCATTGTGGTTTGTTTTTTTTTTCAACCCAGGCCATTCTGTGATTCTATGATTCTCAAATAATAGAAACAGCACAGGTCAGAGAGAGGAACTCGTAGCCATGCACAATGAAGAATGGAACACCACCAGCTCTGTTATGTGAGCAGTGCTGCTCCGGGCACCCGAGGGGAAAACTTTTGGGCTCAGGTGAGAGAGGAGGAAGCTAAATCAAGGTCATCAATAGTGTTCTGTGCCAGTGGGACTGCTGGATGCTGCCAACAAGAAATCTCTCACTGCCTGTGACCTTTCAGTGACGGGGAAAAAATTAAAAAAGAATGTGTTGTGATGCTTCAAGTTGAACACAAAGCGTAGCAGAGAAGTCTATTTTAGGATACAAATAAGATAAAGAATTTAAGGAAAAGGATCAGAAGCAGAAAATAGCTGTCAAAATAACATGTGCCACATTTCTGTACTACAGAAGTACAATGGCTGAAGATCACAGCGAATACATCCACAAAGGGCTGTTGCAGAAGTGTTGCTAAGCAGCATCACAGTCTGTATCCCTCAAGTGGCATTTGGAATCAGGATCATCTCTACAAATTGCAGGACAGCTTCCTCCCTTTCCACCTTGCCAGCTCATTTTCATTCAGGGTGCTGGAGGCTGCAAACTTTACAGCTTCCTCCTAAGCTGAGCCTTTGAGCAAAGCGTTCCCCAGACTCTTGTCAGTGCACTAAAGCACATCTAAAGTATCAGCAGAGGTTACACATCATCTAGCACAATGCTCACATCTGACTGATGACCTACTCATGGACAGCACATCCTCTGGTCAGATTATCCCAGAAGATACTCATTAAAGAGAGAACATGGGAAACAGCAAGTGGGAAAAAAAAGGCATAGTTATGCTACTGTATTCCATACAAGTTATTTTAATTTGGAACTGAATTTGCATGAGAAGGGCGTGAATACCTGAGAGATTGTAATGTGCAGATGCTTACAGGAGTTTGGCAGAAGAGCTTTCAGGCAGAGCTGGAAATTAATGCTTTAATAGACTTGGAAGGTAACGCACAAAATATACACATCTGACCTGTGGGGTCTGTGCACAGACAAATAGACAGGGCAGTGTTTTTTCCATCTGGCAGCAAAATCTTTGAATGTTCTGCTGCAGTGAAACAGGTGACAAAGGAAAGGAATGATAGCATTCCATACTGCAAGAAAATCAGACTGAGAAGATGAACCAGGAATCTGCAGCTAATGGAGCTGTAGTTACCCTACAGACCCAAGAAGAGCAGCCCTGAAAGAGCATTCCCACAGCTCTAACCACTGCTTTAGGCCCACGCAGAGCCACCCCAGCATCAAAGCACGCTGAAGTCATTATCGCAGAATGGTTTGAGTTGGAAGGGACCTCTAAAGGCCATTGGGTCCGAACCCCCACAGTGAGCAGAGACACCCACAGCTCCATCAGTACTCAGAACCCATCCCCTGACCTTGGGTGTGTGTAGGGATGGGGCACCACCACCTCTCTGGGCAGCCTGGGCAGTGCCTCACTGCCCTTATGCAAAAAAACTTCTTCCTTATCTTCAGCCTAAACCTCCCCTCTTTGAGTTTGAAATCATTTCCCCTTGTCCTATCACAACAGCCCCAGCTAAAGAGTCTCTCCCCTTCTTTCTTATAGCACTCCTTCAGGTACTATACAATAACATATTTATAGACATTATAACTTAGATTCTTTGGTCTTCACAGGATTGCATAGAAACAGTTTATAACAATTTAATTGAATTCATTAAGTACCACAGCTTCACTATTACAGGTTCTCTCACACCTGCAATGGGGCATCACTGGGCTCTGTTAGGGAAAGCACAGCATAAACCACACACATAAAATATTAATCTTTTATCTCTTCATGGGCATGAGGTCCATCTGCTCTAGGTTCTCTGGGGATAACTTGGAGACAAGAAAATTCACCTTCAAACATAACCATTACACTGCAGTGAGACTACAGCTGATTCACTGCCAGCACACCACAAAACCAAGTATTTCAAGTCCCTTTTCCTTTCTAAGAGATATATGCTGTATTAGTACATTACAGGACCATGGATGATTTCAGAGTGAGTGCAGGAATTACAGGGAAATCATCCAGATAGTTGATTCCCCCTCCTTGCTTCTTCCATAGAAACACACCAAGACAGATAGTGATGGACAAGCAAACCAGATCAACCCTGCGTAGGCTGAATGAATGCTGCAAGCTCACAGCCCCCTCAAAGGGTACCATCCCTGGGGCAGCTGCCTGTGTCCTGATCACAGCATGGAGATCAGCAGATGCTCAGGAAGATGGCCTATGAGTGATCCCCCCACCCCAAGCCATTCTCCCTGCTGCCAGCAAGAAGCAGTTGAAGTTCCTTCCCAACCAGCATTTAACACATTTCCAAGAACCCCCCCCACCCCCCACAAGCATGCCTAATCTGCTCTGAAAACATCTCTATTCTGGGCCACTCGCTTTGACCATAAAGTTGTAATTTCATTATTTACTGCACATTTCCCCATTCTCAGGAGTTGCATTTAGCTGAACTCAGCACGGTGACAGAGCTGGGTGTCAGCAGAGAATTTCAGCCTGGGAGCACCGCTGCTTCCCTCCATCCTCGGGGGGGTTTGCTCTGTTTGCCATTTAGCACATCAGAGCTTTTTGTGCTTATGGGTGAGAGTGTGGGCTCGGGACACGGTTACAAGGTAGAGGTATTTTTGCTCCTAATTGCTCTTTCCTCATTCTTGCTATAAAATAAAAAGGATTACAAGGATGTTATCTGGAAGAGGATGTACGTAATTTGTGTGGCATATGGATGACAGGGAGATGGAGAAGGGCTTCAGGCAGTCCCCAGTGCATTGGCATAAGGCACCAGCCTGCCCTCGCTCACTGCCCGGGGTGCCAGAATTAAGGCAGCAATCGCTGATCGCTGGCCCAAAGGTCCTCGTGGGCAGCGAGCTGGAATAAGGCGATTATCACTGCCTGCTGCCGAGGCTCTGGGGTCAGCTGGAGAGGGAGGGAGCCTGGAAGGAGCACAGCCCTGAGCTGTGGGGTTATGGCTGCCAAAAGGCGCTCTGCAATGGCACGGCCTCCAGCGGGACCTCGGCACCCAGCCATGTGCAGCCAGGAGAGCCCTCTTCCAGCAGCAGGAATGCATTTCAGCCAAGCACTCAGACTGAAATCCACGCAAACCTGAAATGCGAGTGCCTGTCTGTCAGCCTGCAGCTGCGGATTAAACCTCTATCTTTTATATGAGTGATGTTTAAGGCACAGAGACGAAATGGCACTAACAGCACAACACTTCCTGGCACCGTCTGCTGCTCTTCATGACAAAAATCTAGGTCAAGCTTATTTTAAAAGTAGCTTCCCAAGCGAGAAGCATCAGACGTAGAACATTTGCCTGAAAACAGCTAATATAAAATAGGCACAAAAGTGTCAGATAAGCACGGGGTGCAAAAACATTGTTCCTTCTCTTAGTAATGTCACAGCAGCTTCCCAGCACATAAAAACTAGCTGTAATCACACATTTTCCTTTACTTCTCTCTATCACACTGATGGCCAATTTATCCACAGCAGCATATTTACTGGCCTGTTTACCAAATTGAAATTCTTCTCTAGAGCTGCTGCTACATTGCCTCAGAGCGCAATAGGATTTAATTGAAGCAGCGTGAGAGAGCTGATGAATGGGATGCTTGCATCGGGGGGACCGGGGCTGAGGCAGAATTACAATGGAGGAGTTAAAAAGCACACTACCCATTCTATGCAGGTAGCAGAGATGATTCAGGTTCATCTCCCAAGCATGCAGATCAAGGTTACTTACTACAAACTACCAATAGATTCCAATCATGGGCCAAAGTCAGCAGAATTCAATCTGGTTTGGGACAGGTTATGTATGTCTACCTGTAATGCACACAGTGTGTATAAAACACATGAAAGACATAGGTAATACCAAGACCTCATGTAAATTATGGAAGACGGGCAATGTAAGGCCTTTTCTTGTTTTGCATTGCAATCCTTCCCCTCAACTCCAAGGATATCCATGCTACAGCTCTGTCTAGAGAGCAAGCTTTTTTACTCCACATGCAACACGCTCCCCAGTACCTTGCTAATAAAGGGTCACAACCACAGCCTTCAAGACCAAAAAACAAGCATTGCTTTTGACATCTTTACTCTTCATCATTACAACAAAATTCCCTCTGGTTTAAAGGAGCTGTGCAGTATTTCTGACGGCCATCTGTGCTCATCTTTGGCACACGGCCCATTCAGAGCCCCTTTGTGGAGATGTACAGGAAAAAAAAAAAGGAGTACTCAGATGCTGCCTATCACAGATGCTCTCCTTCAGGCCTTGCTGTTTCATCATGGACCAGGTTTCAGAGTAAACCAGGTGAGCCTGAAAGCATTCCCGCTCAGCGGGGTTCTTGTGAGGACCACACAGGAGCCTTGGCTGTACACACTGCTATTGGGTCCTCTGCCACAGAAAGGGACAGCATATAATCACATTCTTTTAATTAATCCCTTCTTGAATTCACCCTGCAATCTACAAATTGCCTAGTAACATACCGCTACAGCAAATATCACAAGGAAATCCCAACAAATGCATCCTACTCAGTTTCTGTTGCCTATAAAACCACGTACTACAGGGGAAGGCACTGGATTTTGCTGACATGAGATATGCTTGGCAGACACCAGTCACACTCACCTCACTTTGCACCTGCCTTCGTGTCTCTGACTACACCTTCCTGCAATGCTCATCATAAAGCCCATCATAAAGCCACACAGAGCCATTAGTGTGGTTTATTGGCCACGTAAGGAACAAGCACTGCACAAGTGATTCAAATGGAAACTCCAACCATTGTTTCTTCTTAGTGAAGCTCCTATATAGGAATCTATTAGTTAATCCTATAGGAATATATTCATCATACAAAGCTTGAGTTACTTCTTCATCACCATCCAGGCAACACTGAAAGAGGTTAGCTCTATTAATCTAAGGACCCAGACAGGTACACATCAGCCTCATTGAAGCACTCCCTTCTTAGAGACCTTCCACCCTGGGCTGATTTGAACATACACTGGCATAACCTCCTGTCAGAAGCAAAGACAGGTCTTTAAGAGTCCAATCTTTGCTTCACTCTCACTGAAGTAGTAGTTATGATCAATAAAAGACAATTTTCTTATTTATTCCTAGTCTAGAAGTGTATACTTAAAAAGCACTAGGGTTGTAGATCACGCCAGTTAAATCTAGAGATAGGCTGAAACACAGAAACTAATGGTTAAGGAAACTGAACGTCTTCTCACTGTCTGCACGCTAATAACTTTTATTACTGTTGAGGCATTTCACTGTTTCTGTGAACAAAGCTTCCTCTAAGAATGCACATTATTCTATCATCCACATCTGAGAAGCCTGTTCAAGATGCACTTATTCTCATCAGATGAGCAGCAGTCCTACATTACACGACCATTCCAACTTACTGCATTTATCACTTCTCATCGTGGATTTCTCTGTCTAAAACACTTACACAGACATGTAGCACAGTTATTTATCCTGGAGCATGTAGCAGAGAAAAAGCTCATCTATTTATCTATATGTTATTACATACAATAGAATATATATATATATTTTCAAAGCTGAAACTCGGTTTCGTAGAGGAAAACTGGCCATTTTATTTAATTTCTCTTCTCAGCAGTTACCAAAAATTTAAAATGACAACACAATTTATAGCACAATAGACCCATTATTATGCTTCTGTAATAACTCCTGGCAGCGGGTAGATCATGGAAAGCTGTGCTTTGGAGGATGTTTTTTTTTCTTTTTATAATGGCATCAGAACATCAGAAATTATTTTACATTTTACCCACTGTGCTGCCTCAAAATACACTGAAAGTATCTGTGGATTGAATCAGAAGTCTCCCAGGCGAGCCAGAAAATGCTAATTAAAATTCAATAGTTTTTTCATTACCTTCACAAATGCAAATAATGTTCTATAAACAGTTGCAAATAAGCGTTATTGATCCTTCTGAGTCAAAGCAGCTTTGGTGCAAAAGGGACTCTTTGGTTCCCTCCCTACAGCTTACAGACTGATTGCCCTCAGCCCTGGCAGCCCGGAGGTGCCCAAGTCAGGTGGCTGTTCATGCCTCAGAAACCTCACCAGCCTGAGCACATGCAAACACACTTCTTCTCTCAGAGTGGTCAGGCACTGGAATGGCTGCCCAGGGAGGTGGTGGAGTCGCCATCCCTGGCAGTGTTCAAGAGGCATCTGGATAAGGAGCTACAAGGTCTGGTTTACTGCTTGTGGTAGCAATGGTAATGGGAGGACGGTTGGACTAGATGATCTTGTAGGTCCTCTCCAACCTTGAGATTCTATGCTAAAAGCACAGAATTTCAGCTGGCAATCTTTCTTCCATTTTACTATTTGGATTTCAAGAGGGATGCACTCCGCCATGCAGCACATGACAATAAGAGAGCTGAGCAGCGTGGGCAGGTGCTGCGTTGCTCAGGAATTTCATAGAATAATAGAATGGCCTGGGTTGAAAAGGACCACAATGCTCATTTAGTTTCAACCCCCCTGCTATGTGCAGGGTCACCAACCACCAGATCAGGCTGCCCACAGCCACATCCAGCCCTCAGAACGCCCTGGTTTCAAACAGACTACAGGCACAGATACTGAAGGTATTCCAATAAACGGAAAGACATTTTTTCTCTTTCTTCCTGTTTCATGCAATGACAAGTTGGGGCAGTCAGTTGAAACAAGGTACAAAGAACACTTATTCTTGTTTGTTAGCTCATTTGTCTCCCAGTGGAAAAAGAATTATAAAAAAATCAACATATCTCCATGAATTAATTCTATTTCTATTACTCCATAGGAGGAAAACAACCTACAGGAGACAAAGTAAGCATGTTTAGTCATCTTTGTCCTGCCCACAGCTGAGGTTGCAAATGTTTTGTGTTCATTCTTAAGCCGCTCAACCTGAGGAGCTCTGGAGCAGATCTCACTCCAGTGCATGGCTGTGAATGCAGTAGTACTTCCACTGAGCATTAAGTATTGCACACTTTTAGGTTCAAAGGGTGAGTTAAAAAAGATAGAAGCTGACATGTGGTGACAAGGACTGGGGGAGGCTGGGGAGAAAACAAAGAAGGTTCCAGGGCACACTTGGGAAAAGGTGTGGGCTGCAGCACAAGTGCAGGCTCACAGATAGCAGCTACATAATTGGAAGGTTCCATGTATTTCAAAACATTTCACTCCTACCTGGTTCCTGATGTCCTTCCTGGTGGAGAAGCATAGGCAGGTACCCAAACTCATGGCAACGTTGCAGCAGGGCTGCATCCCAAGCAGCACCACCTACTTCATGGATCAGGCTGAGCTGCAGGGAAAAGCAGACGTAACTGTAGATGCAGCTGAGCCACACCCAGGGCTGAGCACCTGGTTTGGGGCAGCAAATCTGATGGCAAACAAGAGCAAGGCTAGCTGGGCAAGCATATGGAGGAAGGGCTTGAAAGGAGTTATACCGGGTCATGCGCAGCCTGCAGCCACCTGGAAGAGATTGCCAACACCTGGAAAGGAGAGGATAACAAACAGGGCTTGGGAGAGATTGACCCTTCCACAACCTTCCATAGGATTAACTTCAGATGCTCATCTAGTTTCAACCCCCCTGCTATGTGTAGGGTTGCCAACCACCAGACCAGGCTGCCCAGAGCCACATCCAGCCTGGCCTTGAATGCCTCCAGGGATGGGGCATCCAGAACCTCCTTGGGCAACCTGTTCCAGTGTGTCACAGATGTCAGTGAGTCTAAAATACGATGTTTCTACTCTGATTTGTGGTTTGGATGAAGTTCTAGGTTTCCAGAAAAGTTTTTGTTTTTTAAATTAAAAAGTGTTCTGTCACCCTGAATCGCTTTTGTATGTGTTTTCAACTTGAAACAGCAAGTGGATGTGAACAAGTCCAAGCCTATTTCTATTTCGTAGCAATTCCCACATGTACAAGGTTTGCAAGGGACCATTCAGAAAACATGCTGGGGTGAAGGAGACGTGCGGGAAAAACCAGACAGCTTTGGGTGAGCACAGAGCTTTCATTTGAGATTAAAACAGAGTTGGCACAAAGAGATCCAGACATGAGGTGACCTGACTGTGGGCGTCATTTTTAATGACTACTGGGGTATGCAAAGAAGGATCCGAAACCCTAAGTTCTTTTCCACCAAACTTGTAGTGGATTGACACCATAATGGCAGCTCCTCCTGCTTTACAAACAAAAAACAGATTGATGGATTGTAGACATGTTCACAGCTCAATAACAGCAGAAACATTTTCAGAATCACAGATTTGGACAGGAAGGGCTCAGTTTCCCCTGGAAGCTCCTTGCAAGCCCATGGTTGGCTTGCAGTAGCGTGGGGAGATCTGCCACTTGCAGAGGACTGCACTGCCTGGGCTGAATGCAGAAAGCTGTAGGATCCTAGGCTAACATCACAGTTTGCTATGGCAAGTGTCTTACAGGATGAATGTCTGCTCCAGCCATCCTCAAAGGGAAGGAATAAACAGAAGTACAAAGACAGCACTCAAGTAAAGCAAGAAGTTATAATTCTTGACTGACCATCTGAAAAAAAAAAAGGAAGAAAGGAAGAAAAAAAAGCTGCTGCCTTCCAAAGACACTGTGCTCAAAGCATACAGACAGAAAATGAGACTTCTGCAAAGACATAATAGGAGATTTTCAGCTTGGTGCTGAACAAGAGGTCAGGGCCCAAAGCTCTGCTCTGTCCTGCAGCACAGCTGTGTGCCGAGGCACTCAGGGATGCTTGGAGCCCAGCTGGGAAGCTGGACTAGAAGTGAAGTCAATAACAAAGAGAAGCAATTCAAATGAGCAAGGCTTTGGGCTGTACTTGAGTGAAGCAGAACAAAGTGGCTCCGGGAGTGATGGATTGCTCAGAAAAGCGACTTCAAGGCCCTGTATGCGCTTGTAATAAACCAGCACGGCAAGAAACAATAAACATAATGAACAAAATCAAACAGGACTGAAATTAGGACTGCTTCATTCCTCCCAACAACCTGCAAGATGCCACAAGCTGGAACTGAGGGTGCTCCATGCAGAGCACCCAACCAGGGGCTGAGCCGCCTTCTCAGCATTCCTGAGCTGTGACACATGGGAGCAGAGGCCTCAAGTCACTGCCCCTCAGCACTGGGCCCAAAAAGCACCATTTGTGGCTTTGCAGGCTTCTCGTTTGCTGCTGGTCGCCTCGGAGTCCTTTATTCTAAGAAGAAAGGCTTTCTGCCTGAATTGCTTACTCTACAATCAAAGCACGTGCCGAGTGTATTCCTCTCCCTTTCCTCCACAGATTTATTGGACTGCATTTCTTCTTTATTTGAAAGTTGATTTTTCATGGCAGGTGCAGCACATGCAAGCCAGCCCTGTCAGTTTGCAGTCAGAGACTCGGGGGGGTGATGATGGGCTCTGCAGCCAGCCCCATTGGATGCTTGGCCTGCGCCGTGGGCATGAGAGCACTGCAGGGTTTCACCCCTGTAGCTACAAGATCCTGGGCAAGGCTCTGCAAAGCCACCAGGTGAGCCAACCGTGGGCTGTGGTTGGTAAGAGTTTGCCCTTTTGCCCCGGCTGTGTCCATCATCAAATTTCCATGAGTTCCTTGCATGGAGTCACTCCACTGGTTCCAGAAGTAGCCTGGGGACAGGAAATGGAGTTGTACTGTAAATGCAGAGGGTGGCTGAAAACCAGCCTGTCTAGCGTGTAATTTAGAGAAAATGAGACTGGATTTGCGGCTTATAGGAAGAAAATGTATGAGTTAGCTTGTACTGATCCGTATTTCTATGGACAACTTGGAGCCTCCATGCATATAAACCTGCATAGCTGAACAAACTTCAGCTATATGGGACATGTTGGTGCCCTGCTTTTGTCCCAGGGCAGAACACAAGGAAGCTCAGCCAAGCCAGGAGCTCACTCCTTGTTTGGCTCCTTGAGTGTGGAGTGACAACCAGGAGCTGTTTGCTGCAGCTGCCAAGGTTAGAAATGGATTTTGTTTACACAGAAACCCTCCAGCCCTCCCTTGCAGACATTCAGGCCCATCACTTGCTGGGAGATGTACTGCTGTGCTGGGTCAGAATCTGGAGGAGTTCCTGCTGCCCAATTTGCTGGAAATAAGGAATAAGTATTTATTTTTTTTAATTTGGAAATATTATGGGAATGTACGGAAATTAACAGGAATGTACTTGTGTTTGTTTCTGTCCTTTCCCTTCCCATTCATGAAACTGTGTTGTAACATAAACGCATACAAAACACTAGGAGTATAGGAAACAACGCACTGCTTAGAGCAGGAGCTCATGTGGTGCCATCTCCCATTTCAGAGGCCAAAACGGATACCTAAGGAAGAGATCAACTGCTGCCATTCTCCAGGTCGCCCACCTCACTTCTAACAGCTCCCTAGTGGGCAGGGACTTCCTCCTTTCTGTGCATTTGTCCAGTTTCCCTTTCCAAACTGACAATGAATTCGAGCTGCTGCAAATAAAACATGATGCATGAATCCTTGTGTGGTGCTGTGCTTCCAGGGGATATGCCCAAAGGTTGGGGATGTGTACCCTTGGGATTACCCTGTGCTGCTCCAGTGATGTCCTACATTGCACAGAACTATGTCAGATGAGAGTGAGAAGTGGCAGTGAGCAGCTCTGCAGATGGAACCTGAAATCCTACTGCTGCGTGTCAAATAGAGTGAATTCGTACTTACAAAGCAGAACAAAACACAGTGGTCCATTTGTGGATCGTTTTTCACACTCATTGGATGAAACGCTGATTCCAGAAACCAGAGGTAAAACTGCAGACAGCAGTTTGGTCAGAATTTGATCTGTAACCGCTTATTAGATTATTTTTAACCTCTGTTTTCCATTCATTTAATAAACTCTTCTCAAATAGACAAATTGATTACTTACGTTAGTCATAATACATACTAACTTGAATGAGCAATTGGATTTGGGCTTCTCTGCCACATTTTTTTTCCCGTGTCACAGTGACTCCTATTAAGATAGGAAATAGTGTGGGCAAGCTGACAGACACATTTAATTTCCTACTCTACACATAGTGTAAAGCAAAGCAAACCTACACAATCTTGGCATTTTCAAGCTGAATGTCCCAATACTGTCTACCAAGATGTTCTCTGTGTCTTGGTTTAGGGCAGACTGACTCAGTGAATTGTAATTGCAGCTCACTGCATGCATTTGTGGAGGTCACCTGGATGGAAAGCAGAGTGCTGGCTGCAGGGCTGCTGGGGTGCACAGGCGCATTGTCACGAGCACAGCGTCATGAGCAGAGCATCTGAAAGGAGTTAATCTTGATGGGTGTTCGTTTAGTGCATCAAACATACAGCTTGGCCTCTCCAGCACTGAACAGTCTTGTTTTGGAGCTCCCTATGCATTTGTTCAAAGTATAATGGTGCATTCAAAGGGTGAAGGATGATGGAAATGGTGCTGTGTGTGTTCATACAACCAACGTTAAAATCCTGGACTTTGCTCTTTTACCCCAACATTGGACTGTTTTTCCACGCAGCCTCCCAGGCTGTAATGAGGGTCAGGAAGAACAGCACAAGCCCCTTCTCCGTGCTCTTCAAAGGTGTAACAGTGCGAAAGTTGTTTGGGTTTTGTTGGGCCCCCTACATTGGCACGGAAAAGTGTTTTTTTCCCCGCAGGAAATCTGTTAACTAGCATAAAGAGAAGTCATTATAATGAGCTTTTCTTTAGACCTTGTTCTGATTGTTTAAGACTGAGGAATTTTCCCTTGCACATTATTTGCCTTTACTCCCATGCAGCTAATACTCTACTTAACAAAGCTGATACATAAACTACTTTGAATGGCTTTTCAGCTGTTAACACTAAGAACAACTTAATTAGGCATGGTGAATTCAAACGACCTTGTGGATCTTGTAATGCCTTCTGGAAGGCTTTTGCCATCCTGCAGCAGCCACGTGTTCTCAGTGCTCCTTTTTCTTTCACCTTTAATAGCCATGAATATAATTTAATATAGAGTAGCTATGTAATGATCTAAGTGTAGGCTGTGACTTGTTCAGTGCAGTGAGGTGATTATGCCTTGGACTGTAAGACTTTTTTTATGTAAATTTATGATTTAATTAAGAGATGTGGAAGGAGGAGAGAAGAAAAAACAGCAAAATGGCACAACAAGATATGCATATCCACCCCTCCGAGCAAAGATGATCTGTGTGTATGTCCTGGCACAGTCCTTAGCAGTCTGTGGTCCAGCAACCAAAACTAGCACTGAAGACCTGGAAAACCACATTCTGTGAGGAGAAAAAAAGAGGCTGAGGGATGTGTGGTCTCACAAGGAAAAAGCTCCCAGCACACCTGGGACACTCACACCACAGTGATGTGCCTTAGGACCCAGGTTTTCCACCTGGGTCATCTCTGGCCATTGGGTGGCTAGAGGAAGAATGATTTCCTGACATTATCTCAGAGATCACAAATGGGCAAGTTATTTCTGATTTTGTTAGATTCCTATGCAGTAAGTTTAACTAAGGGGAGAAAAGAAGAAGTAGTAATTGCATAGAGGCAGTCTATATTAATGAGTGGTCTTTAATCTCCAGATCAACTCTGCTTTTGGGGAGAGCTCTTCCCGATCCCTTGGGATCCGTTCCCAAGCCCCTGCATACAGCTCTTCACAGCAATCGTGCTGATCTCTGTGTGTATCCTGCAACATCTCTCTTGCTAACCATGGTGTTCAGCCTAACTTGCCTTGACTGGGCTGCTTCACTGTGACTCTTGGACATTTCTCCAGTTCAACATTTTGATTCTGACTTTGAAGTGTTTGCAGTCCTTCACAGCTGCCATCCACATGTGGGATAGGTGAGCTCTTAATTCCATTATGCAAGTCCTTAAGTATTGAATAGAACTGAACCCGCGCCTAACTCTGGGGAAATTCCTTCGAAACGTCCTCTGAGCTTGACAGCAAGACACTGATAAATCACAGAATCATAGAATGGCCTGGCTTGAAAAGGACCACAATGATTATCCAGTTTCAACCCCCCTGCTATGTGCAGGGTCACCAACCACCAGACCAGGCTGCCCAGAGCCACATCCAGCCTGGCCTTGAATGCCTCCAGGGATGGGGCATCCACAACCTCCTAAGTACTCAGACCAGCTCTATGCTTACCATACAGCGGTTTCCTATAACCCTCCTCTTTTAGTTTCTGAAAGCAGCATGTAAAGGCAGCATCAGACACCTCACAAAACACGTCTCAGTCCCAGAGCAAAAACATAACATGGACGTCTGCTTTCATGTACTGTATGACTACCAACTGAAAATGGGACATGGAACAAACAGGAAGCCTGAAAGGATACCATTTCATCAAACATTAATTCTTCTTCTATACAACAATTTGCTTTATTGCTGTTCTCCATCCTTGGCCAGGCAGCTGTTTTTCTCCCTTACTTCCCTAATAGGGAAGTCACCGTCCTGTCCCTTGGCATCCATGTGGAAGGCACATAGGGGTTCTCACCTGGAGCTCTCCCCAGGACCCTGCAATGCTGACTGCAGGTCGTGGGCACCAGAGCACAGGGGATGTTGAGTGCCACTGCTGTTTTCTCAGTTACATCTGTCTGGAAGAAAGATGAACACAAGTGACTGTCTGCCTTACATCGCTGCTTAAAGCACTTTCCTCTCCATGTATCCAACGTGCAGATTCCTGCTCCAGAAGCTGCTACGACTCATTTGAATTCACTTTCTTCTGCAGTGTATTTCCTACCCATGGTATGTGTGCAGAAATGATGACTAAGCTGAGGATTCAGCAGATGTCATTGCAGTTAAAAAATCAAGGGAAAAAAAAAGTCATTTGAAATCCCAGGCTGATCTGCATTTGGACAGGACCAAATCTGAAATGCTGGGTTCTAGTGTGTAAAATAGCCCCGGAATATAAATCATGACAAAGCAATTAGTCGTGTTTCCAGTATGAAATGCAGTTTGCAGCACACTGAAATTCCGACAAGCTCCATCTGCTTTAGCTATGCTTACTTATAATCTAATTACACAAGGTACCCATGCCTGAGTCATTAACAGCGTTATGAATAATGTGATTCATTAGCAGTGGCCTACATGTGCTGTTTGTTTCTTTTTGTCCCTGAGATATATATCAGTTACTTACAAAGATTTATATTTTGACAGCCTCCATCTGGGTTATTCTAATACAATTTTCCAGGACATATTTGTTCTATTTCAGCGAGTAAGGCATGCTGCAGTCTTTCTCTGAGGTATGGGAACAGCTTTGTAAGTGCTTAGACAGATGTGCAGTTCCACAGTGTAAGTAGAGTTGCATTTTCTCCAAATAAAACGGCCTTTTTACAACCCCAAGCAATATTCTGCTGTGTTCTTGTTGGTAGGGTTTCAGTCAATATTTTGACTTTTTTTTTCCATAGTTAGGATGGTAGCTTTGCAGACAGGCAGCGATAGAACTGAGTAAATAAACTGCTTTTTTTTTTTCTTTTTTAATAGGCAGTATTGAAAAATAGGGGAAAAAAAATCCTTAAAAAGAATTTAAAGCAAAAACATTTGGATAAAACCCATAAACAAATTCAGTGTTTTCAAGAAAAAAATGTACATAGTTCAAAGCATTTCCTCTCCTGGCAGCATTCTGTTTGTATGGTAGGCGTTTCTTTTTGGAGTTACCTCTCCAAATAATGTAAAAGCAATCACATTAAGGGCTTTCATAGGAGTAGGGCAGCACTTAACTGAATACTGGTGTGGGACAACTGCTAATTAACATCCAGTTGTGATGCTGAGGTCTGTTCTCACACAGATGTAACTTACAGCATTCAGAATTTCGTAGATGCCAAACTTCATCCAAGAAAATGGTTTTAGTCATTGGTAATAAGGAAACAGATGTTTCCCAGCAAGCATTGCTATGCATTTGCACCACATTCTGCTCTTACCAAACCATTTCCATTGGCTGTAGTCAAGGGTGAGATGCTGCAGCGGGTGAAGCAGCGGTCTGAACTGATTCAGCCAAGGAGAGTTTTATGTATATAACCAGATTCTCCTCTCTACTGCTATTTAGAAACTGGATAATGAACAAACAATGCATTTTCCAGTGTTATGACTGAATCGTTGTACGCAGAGTGCAACCCACGCCAGGCAGAAATGGGCACTGGTGTTCCCTTCCACCTCTCCATGATACTGTGAATGCAGAATATATATCTTATCCATACATGTGTACACATTGAACAAACTGTTGCAGCCCACAATTCTGTTGTCTTGAAAGCCAATGCTGTTCGATGCAGAAGAGCCCCCACGACATCAACTAGCTGACGGCACAGAAAGGAACAAGTTGCACAAACACTGGGGTTTTGGTCTAGCCCTCTCTTCAGGGTAGAAAGAAGACTAAAAGTATCACTCAACAAAGAAGCTGCCAGAGTTGAAGCTGGAGAGTTCTATCTTGCATGTAGAACCCCCTTCTGTTCCTGAAGCAGGTGCCCCCTTAGGGCACTTAAATTCAACTTTCACCTGATCAGATGTAGCATATTTTACTCATCATAAGAAAAATTTTTCAAGAATGATGGTCCAAAGAGATAAAATAGCTGCTAGCTGATACACTTACAGTCTCTGCTACAAACACGCTCCATACTCTTCACTTAAGCCACTTTATGTAGGGACAGAACACATAAATAGTCCCATAAATTGTCCCTGAAGTTCCCTGTGTAGAGAAGAGCTATTAGAACCGCAAAAGCGGAGTGGATCTCTCAGATGCTCATCAGGCTACAGTCTCAAGCAATTTCATGCCTATTAATCTCTGGATGTACTTATTAACTTCCAAGGGGATGTCCCAGGCTGTAGCGGAGTCCATCTGGGATCACTGCAAGAGGTGATGCTGCTGCTCAATGGCTTCAGGTGGAATTTTTTCCTGTTCCACAAAATCCTACACATTAGAATTGTTGTGGACTTAAAGTGTAACAAATTCAGTCTGAATTGTCACACATCATCTATTTAATATGTAAATGCAGCACTGTTTCTCAGTAACATTTAGGCAGTTTTACGGTTAGTGCTTGAAATAGGAGGGCCCTATGGGGGAAAAAGAGCAAGTACCTGAGCTTTCTGGGAGCTCACCTGATGGATAGCAGTGATGTGAACCCACACCTCTCAATTACTCTAAGTCAAGTGTGTTGGCCGATCAGATGGTTTTGGTGCATTCACCTAATGAACACAACATCTGCACAGATATTCTCCCAAGAACATTTCATGAGTACGTGCTTTGAGAAGCAATGGAGAGAATCCAATAAATATGGTAACTAGCAGGTGATGAGGAATCCGATGAAAATAAATTCAATACAACCATGAAGACTAAATGAATGTCTTAGTACATATATAAATCTTCTGCTCTTTATTAAGTCCTGCAAAGATTTATTAAATTTTGTGTGGCTTAAGAAATACAAAAGAACTGTAATAAAAAAAAAGAGAGGGGGGATTGCATATAATTCACATTTTAATAATGGTCAAACGGGTTGATTATATCTTTTCTGATATGATGGATATTACAGAATATTATACAAACTAATATTTGTGGAAAATTTATGCAACTCATGGATGTTCAGGTTGTTCAACCTTAGGTTATAAAAGTAAATCATTTCAGAGTCTTAAATGTCTTTGGCATCAAGGTTTCTACTTAAAAGCATATGATTGCAGCATTATTTTTATCAGAATCTCTTGCTTTATGTGGAACATAAATTTAATTTGAATGAATTGTTATGAGCAGAGTAAAGTTTTTATTTCTTCCCATACGGTGTAAGCGTAACTCTGCCATTTTTATACCCAGAGAGTTAACTCAAGGCTGGGGCCAGTTGTGAGCAATTGGCATCTGATAAGAGATATGTGCAAAGAGGCTTCTGCCTAAGCAAGAGAAGGTGAGGCTGACTGCATGGCCCCCTGAGAGAGGCTGAAGCAGAACACAGAAGCTCATGCCATGATGACCTCTTCCAAGTCGCTAGAGCCACAAAAAAGAAGCTTGAATGGCAAAAAAAAAAATCAGAACAGGAAGGAAAAAATGGCTACCTAACAATAGCTTATCAGATTGGATGAGAGCATTTATCAGTCTGATGGTTGCATTTTCTAATTGTTTTATCAGGAAATTTTCTAGTAACAAGAAAGTTTACAGGATGACTGTGGGACCTCTAGACAAGCAAGGGGAAATCAACTGATCAATTGAAAGAAGGATGATGAAGTAGCTGGAAAGTGAAGTTACAGTGTTTGGAATGGAGTTTCCATTGAAAATACAGTGCAAAACTTCTTTATCCAAGGACACTTGACAAGGGAGCTTAGACTGAAGATTCTGAGGAATATGAAAAAGACTTAAATTCAAGAGCAGCAAAGCCACAGGAGTAAGAATGTTGAGGGTTCTGAAAGAAATAAGTTATAACATAAAGGGGATAATTAGAAATAAAGACACATCTCTTTGCGTTGGTGAAGTATGATACACGAGAGGACTACAATGCTAAGTTCTTTAAAGAAATAACATAAAACATGTTATGGATATTAGCATATTACACTAATATCACTGAATGAATACTGCAGAATTATCTCTGTCCAGCACAGATAACTCTACATGCAGTGGTTGTTTCAACATCTGAGAAAATTCACGGAGTTAAAGGATCCATTGAGTTGGAAGGGTTGCCACAACCCACGTGCAACACCTTGCATTTGGATTTGTTGAATTTCATGAGGTTCTGCTGAGACCACTGCTTGTGCCTGTTTAGATCTCTCTGGACGGCATCTTGCTTTTTCCCTGTAAGATCTGAACGTCGTTTATGTTCCTCTCCTTCCCAGAAAAATGTGAAAAGTACAAAATCCCAAAGTAGGTCACCACTTCTCTGCAGTATTGTTGGATTTTTCCAAATAAGATTTCTAGATCTGAGTATAATTATGTGTTTGGCAACTGATGTAACTAAACAATAAAATTCATCATGTAATATCTGTGTAAGTGCTTAACAGCACTTGTAATATATATCACATACGAAGAAACAGAAGAGTTGATTTCATAACCTCTTGAAAAATTTCTTCTTTTTTGGTCATAAAAAGAGATTTTGAAGATGAGTGTCCAGAAAACATGTCACACACACACACACACAAGTATAATAATAATAACAATATAATGAGGACAGTTCTCTGTATGGATGCAAGATTTGGTAGCACTCGAGAGGAAACAAACTGAGTTAAATCAACATGTTAAATCAACTGAGTTAATCAACATGTGTAGCATTGGAAGAGTTAGACTTATTTTCCCTGAATTTACCAGGAAAGATGATATCTGCAAAAGATTGCACACTCACAAATGGAGATGGGGATGAAGCCCCATTGGCTACTTGGCTGAGTGGACTAATTCAGGAAAGAACGAACTAAATCTTGTGGGAGTAGCCAAGAAAAATGCTTGTGAGAAAGTGATTTGGCTTCCTGCAAAATATTCTGGAGCATTTATGGAATAATGAGGATGGCAGTGATGTCAGGAGCCTGATGGACAGTTTGCACTGGTACTGACAAAAAGCCTGGAGCCAGGTCTGCAGCCTCCTTGGCTCCAGCAGAGGCAGTGGGCAGGCATAGGTCCTGCGTCCACCCTGGCCACCCATCCAGGACACATGCTGGTGTGCTTTGTATTTCTTCCCGTGATAGAATGGACTGTGCTTACTTTTTAGTAAATTCATGAACCACAATAAGTAGCAGAACTAATAGTGATGGATGAGTTTGTGTGATACCTGTGCTGTTATTATTAATGCCAATTGCTAATGAAATGCAGAGAAGACATAAGAGCATTGTAATGTTAGTGCTTATGATCCCATGTGAGCCTCAGAAGCCGCTTTTGCTCCATTGTTCTTCCATGCTTTGGCATAATTTACTTTTACAGTTGTCAATATTAATGTTTTTCTGGCCTCTACCCTCCTCCACAGACATTATCTGAGGTCTGCTATGACAGCCAGATGTATTAGCTACATGGATTATCCTGCCTTCTTGATTAAAATCTGATGATTGAAAGTCTTTACCCTGATAGATCTGGACAGCGTGGTTATTCTCTCCCTTCCCTATGGAAGAAAGGAAGCTTGCTAAATGCACAACAGCTTTCCATGCCTTGTCTGACAGCTGAATACCAGCCAGCTCCTGGGGCTCAGCCACTGCTAAGCTCTGGCTGCTGCTGCTGCTGAAATGCTTCCCGACCGTCCCAGCACTGCACTGTGCTGACATGCACTACTGCCAGCGGTTGGCTACCCAGCAGGACCAGGACAGCTGGTTTTAACAATTTGTTCAGCAAAACAAAATAAAATAAATCAACCATCATTTTCCACTGGAGGGACAGAAAACCAGCAATAGCATCATAGGATACCATAGAATCATAGAATCACACCAAACCCATCATTCCTCTGGTGGAAGGGAAAGGCGCGCCTAGAAATCATAGAATCATTCAGGCTGAAAAAGACCTTTGAGATCCCCAAGCCCAATCCCAGCCCACCCCACCATGCCCACTGCCCACATCCCTCAGTGCCACATCTCCATGCTTCTTGGACAACTCCAAGGATGGTGACCACGCCATTCCCTTGGCAGTTTGTGCCACTGCATCACCACTCTTTCTGAGAAGAAATGTTTCCTAATATTCAACCTGCACCTCCCCTGGCAAACCAAGCTTCATTCCAACACTGTCCTGAACTGGATGCTGAAAACAGAAATAACATCTAAGAAGCAGGTCTGGTCCACTCCAGGAGCAATACTCGCCACAGCCCATAGGGATGTGGCAGCTTCACTATGTGGTCAGCCACTGATGGAGGTTCATTATATCCTGTGAGCAGATAGATAGAATAGAAATCTGGTCATAATGAAACTCTTTTACTAAGATGAGAAGCTATTTTAGCCTCAGGCTTCTACTTGGCTTCTTTTTAGTTCATAAAAAGAATACAATAAAACTCATCAGTATTAAGTATTTAAAAATCAAATGTGGAAAGAAAAATATTTTTGCTCATCGTCATTTTCAGGTTTATATTTTTCTTCACAAGTTTTTGGAAACTGATGCTGTTTAAATGTTATTCTCGGAATGAAAATTCATCCTTTAAAATGAAGCTCTGATGAGCAGCTATTTTTCTCCGAGGCAGGCAGCAGCCTCATGAAGATTCATCCTGGCCTGGCGCATGGAAACACTGCAGGACCCAGGTGGAGTTTTCCAACTGTAATGATGACAATTTTCTCATTTCTTATCTGTCAAACTTTTTTTTTTTTTCTTTCCTATTGTTATTCCTGCTGATTGCAATGAAGGCATTAAAAATCGTTGCAGTCAGTGTTCTTTTCTCCTTATTAATTCATTAGTACACAACCCGTATTTGTGATCTCAAAATCGCATGGTGACATGGTGACAAATGAGTAACGTCACAAAAAGTGGATTGTAACATTACTGCACGGGCAGGGCAGGAACGCAGACAGAACACAAATAGAATAGCTTCTGTTTGCCCACAAATATCCTAATAAATAGTAATGAAGGCAAAAGAAACGTAGGCAGCTCAGGAGGTGTCTTGCATAATGTATTATTTTTACTCTTCCAAATGTGGCGATGCTTTCTTTTCGTGTGGGGAAAAAGGTGCTATGCAACATGAGCCTTAATTCTGATGCAAAAATATTGTCACAGAATCATAGAATCACAGAATGGCCTGGGTTGAAAAGGACCTCAAAGATCATCTAGTTGCAACGCCCCCGCTATGTGCAGGGTCGCCAGTATTACTGAGAGGCAGCAAAATGCAGGGGTTTCCATCTTGGCTTGTATCATGTGTGTCCTATTTGTGGGTACACAACCCATGGCCGTTATCTTCTGGGGGGGGAACCTCAGGAGGTCACTACTTAGCAGACAACACACAGTGGACCCACATATAGACAGAAGCTCTGCTTTGTACTCTGTATCCCATAGCTTTGAAGTACAATTGTGTTCCTCCTACACTGCCCCTCTGGAGTCCCCTAAACACAGATGAGTCACAGTCTTCTCAAGCAGTTCCAAGATCTGCTCTGGGAGAGCTCCCTGCATTGCAGATTTAAGTTCTTCTACACCACTGAAATGGAAACCATAAGGTGAGATGAAGCTAATTAAGAGACATTGATTTGCTCTAAAAATCCTGTGGATGAAAATTGTAAAATTTTAAATGAAAATTGATTTTATGTTTTTTTTTTTCTTTTTTCATTGTCAAAGAGAAAGCAGAAAAAGAAGAGGATTTTCTAAAGAGCTTTATGAGCACATAGGCTAAGGAACTGTTTTAGGAAAAAAAGATCTTCCTGTTCAGTATATTTCCATATGGTAAGGCTTGAATATTACAAGCTGCTTTTGCAATAACTTTCCCACCTGCCAGGAGCATTTGTTCCCAACCACATGGTCTGAGCAGGAACATTTCCTTCCTAAGTAAAGATGGGGGACTGAATCCTTTGCTATTAATGTTAGACTTGTTCAAGGATTCAGCTCAGTTCCCTCGATCTCCAGAAGGGGCTGTTTGAAACACAGCTCTATGGCCAAAGGGTGGTACCCTGCAGAGGTTTTGTACAAAGAAGCGTGACCAAGTGGGGACAGAAGAATGAGCTTCTGAGGGCCAAGCAACTCCTGCAGATGACACCTCTTAAATAGGAGCCAGCAAAGAAAAGCCATACATTTTTGCTTGAAGAACTGGATGATGCTAATTCATTAGTACTGAGGAAAGATGGTGATGAGTTACTCTTGGCAGAAGAAAAGTAACCTACAGTGTTCTGCATGGAGAAATCACTCGTAGGTTGTTTTCATTGCTGTTTCTTTTAACTGTCCTCACATTTTTATTTTCCTCACTATGTATTAATATTGTATTCCAGCAATTAATTTTGAAGCATTCACTTTGTAGCCTTGAGAAATCAGCAGCTATTGATCTGCAAACTGCTCACTGCTGATATCCTACCTTGCGGTTTTCGCTTTCCCCCCACCTGTTTGTAACCAGCTGGTGTCCATGTGTTGACAGTGGGTCTTCTGATGTTGCTCCACCAAAGCTGGCAAAGGCACAGGCTGGGGAGACCCTGGAGGTGCTGAGAGATTTCAAGGTGGATATAATGCCAAAGTGACAGTAATGGAACAGCATAGCATTTGGACATAGTTATATCCCTAGGCTTCAGCATCAAGCCCTTGCAACATACTATGTGCTTGATTATCTTGTATATGTTCCTATATCATTGATTCTAATCATAGAATCATAGAATGGCCTGCGTTGAAAAGGACCACAATGATCATCCAGTTTCAACCCCCCTGCTGTGTGCAGGGTCGCCAACCACCAGACCAGGCTGCCCAGAGCCACATCCAGCCTGGCCTTGAATGCCTCCAGGGATGGGGCATCCACAGCCTCCTTGGGCAACCTGTTCCAGTGCGTCACCACCCTCTGGGTGAAAAACTTCCTCCTAATATCTAACCTAAACCTCCCTGTCTCAGTTTAAAAACATTCCCCCTTTTCCTAAGGGGACATTATACTCATGAAGACCATGCAAAAACTGCAATATGATGGTTCTTCACTATCAGCCTCTCTACAAACCCTGCTGCCCACACAACACATGCATCTGTAACACATTGAGACAGTCTGTGACTCATGTATGATAACTTTATCCCTTCTCCACTGTTGTCAATCAGTTGGTGTAGAATTTCATGGTAGCCAATTCATGACCCGATAGGTAGCAATTTTTCCTCCAAAGCCGTGTTGCCCTCCTGAGTCGTGCCTCAGGCCATTGGACTGGCTTCAGGCTCCTTCCCCCTCCCCAAGCCCTAGGACAAATACTGATCTTTCTTATCCCATGATACCATCATACATTTGTGCTTTAGATCAGAAGAGGAAGAGCTCCTGCTAGGCTTTGTTCCACTGTAGATCCCTCACTCATTCAGAGAGAGGACTGGCTCTGTCTAAAATAACAAAGGCATATTTTAAGAATAAGACTCCCGATTCATCCAGGATATTGCCAGAGACCTTTTTCTCTCTTTAAAAAATCCCATCATGGTCTCCTCTGCAGTTCAACGTGTAGCTTAGCTTGACTTTTCCACTCTCATCCTGTGCTCATTCCCAAGGACAAGTCATGCATTCCATCTCCAGGACCTCCCACACTTGAGGAGCAGCTCTGCTCTCCCTCCATGCTGTATTAATTGCTGCCTCCCCAGAAGGAGGGGTCTCACATTAATTTCTCTGAGGAGAATGCCAGTAATTTTTTTAGGCAGTTTTATTTCCTCACTAATTTTCAGTTCATCAGCTCACTGTTGTGCCTTGACCTAGCAGAAAGCCCTCATTAGTCTGCCTTGCTCCTCTCCTCTCTCTCATCTTGGGACAAGATGGCTGGCATTGTCTTTGTAAAAGACAGGCTTGGAATGCTAATTTCCAAAGAAGGAGACTCTTAAATATTCATTTTGCAATCTCAGTAACTGTGTCTTTCTCAAAGATCAGCATGTTGAAACAAAGATTTTTTGTTATGTGTAACTGTTTGACACCTGAAGAGCAGCTTGGGACTAACATCTCAAGTAAGATAGTGCTTGCCAGCACCACTCTTCAGTTTTGGACGGGAGCATATATCTAAGTTTATGGTGAGGCGGTTCTGTACCTTTTAAACTGGTAGTTGTTACAGCATTTTTGCTGTAAGGATAGCCTCAGCTGCTGGCCAACTGTCAATAAAGACTTCTAGCTCTCTGAATTACTCTTCCTTTAATGAATATATCATGCTTCAATCTGTCACCCATGTTGCAACATTTTTATGGTGTACTAAGTCTAGAAATAACTACTTTTTCCATGGTAAAAAAAAAATAAAAATAAAGGAGAAATCAGAAATAAACATAGTTGTTAAATTCTGGCATGGACATAGAAGAAACCTCTTCTTCTCAATACTATTTGTTCTGTAAGCAAGGCATTCTATAACACCAATCAGAATTACAGAAGGCACAGAGCTGGAGAGCAAACTTGTGGGCTAAAGAGAACCTTGTGGCTTTGGGCAGCTCACCAGCTGGTGCTGGTTCTTAGTATATGCAAATTAACCAAGTCCTTCATTGTCCAGGTTATGTTTGTTATGTGGTTCCTGAATGCCTTAACAGTGCCTCTGACTGTAGGAAAGAAATGATCAGCTGTTCTTCCATCAGATGCAACAAATTAGGTTACAGCAAAAACAGCCAAACTATTTAGGAATATAAAAAAAGGCAGTTAGCACAGAGAATTCATTGACTCTAGACGACCATCGTGTACTCACGGCGATGAGGAAACAAAATGCTTCTGAAAAAGGCAAAAAGAAAGGCAGGATTCATCCATAATGCTGTAACCATAAATATACCAGCATTTTGTCTTCAACATCATCTGGAGGATGAATCTGAGAACTGAGTCCATGAAAGAAAGCTCCATCTAATGGCTAAATCGTGACCACTGTCAGAGAGGTGTTTGGTAACCAATATGACTTTGTTTCGTTCATCCTTTTCTTTCATTTTGGTCGTTTCTAAAATATCAGCTCCTGTAGAAGAAATAGAAACAGGCAAAATCAAAACTTGGAGTTGCTTATTAATACTTCTGCATGAAACATCTTTAAGACTCGGCACAGCTTTGGCTTGCATTTTGGGAATCTGGGGGAAGTGCTGCTTGTCTCTGACACCCCTTGAAAGGGTTGGCACTGCACAGTGCAGCTCCTTGAAGCTGTGAACAGAAGTCCCTGCCTCTGTTACAGACTCAGTGCCTTTCTTAGAGCATCCCCACACAGCCAGCCTGAAGGGGAAGCTCCAGTTGCTGCTGCCTGCAGGCAGCATGGGGAGGAGGTAAGAGAGGCACCCTGGCACTTTGCTTTATTCTTACAAATCAGGAGAGAATTAGACTGCAAAGGAAAGCAAACACAGCTCTGCCTAATCTCGATGCTTTTGTAAATCCATGAGCTTCTGCCAAGCCCCTTAGGATTCCCATTTGCTGTGGGAGCTAGAAGCCTAACGTCTTTGAGGAACAGGGTTTAAATTTCCTGTTCATTGGCAATGATTGTGTTTACCTCCACCACTTTCCGCCAAAATTTTTTGCTGCCTAAGCTGCCAAGTTTTCAGAGTGAGAATCCCACTCAGTGGATGTGGTCTGCACTGATCATAAGTCTCTACAAAACAACTGAAAAGTGGCTGTGATACATCTCGTCCTAAGGAACACATCTAAGGCAGATGGAAAGACTGTTTTTCTGCAGAAGCATCTTTCTTGTTCTGGTGAGTGCAGGGGGAAACAACTTGTAAACTACATTCCTTAAAGTCCAGCAATATGTATCCCACTATTTGCTCTCAAAAAAATCAACATGGATTAATAACTCCACCTTGGCCTCCCTGGAACTGCAGAGAGTTCAGCCTCAATCTCCTTTTGAAGAAATAGGATGTGGGTACGGTGGGCTTGAGTTATAACTGGGACACATTGTGCAGATGCACAGTCCCACCAGCACCACACAAACCCTTGTAGGTAAGGAAGTAAAGATGTTGTCCCTTCTGATTACAGATGATTTGTCCAGGATCTGTCCCCACTAGTGGCCTCCTCTTGTACACCAGGATAGGAAAATCAGGTGCCCTTGAAACCTTATAGTGTGTAATTAGAATCATAGAATCATAGAATAGAATCACAGAATCACTGAGGTTGGAAAAGACCTACAAGATCATCCAGTCCAACCAACCACCTATCAGCAACAGTTCTCACTAAATCACGTCCTTTAACACAACATCTAAACGTTCCTTGAACACTTCCAGTGTTGGTGACTCCAGCACCTCCCTGGATAGCCCATTCCAGTGCCTGACCACTCAATTACTTCATAACGGTAACTAAGGTGTGGTATTAGGTACCCAAAGAAGCTACTGCACAGTGCTGAAAGTCACCATAGGGAGCACGCAGTGGAAAGCAGGGACACATATGTGTAACAAGAACCTATGGATTCATTTGCTTTGTTTCAGGCAGAGATCTGAACCAATCCCTGTGGTGTCCTGGGGCCCTTTGCCAGCAGGCCTTGGTGAGCCCAGCACTGCCGTTCTACAGGCTGCGTGACTCAGCCACAGTGCACCCAGTGCCCCTTCCAGAGCCAGTGATGACACTGAGACAGCAGCTGTAGATGGCATTCTGTACTGGCTTTACACAAGTGGTAGTGCAAAACCACACACCTATCAATTATGTATTACGTGAGACATATAGCACAGTATTTCAGCACACACCTCCTGCCCAGTACAGGTGTATTTATAGCAAAAAGGTTGTTCCGGCACTGAAGTGCTTTCAAGCTCAGTAGTTATGACAGAAGCTGAGAGAAAAGAAGAATTATTACACCCATTATTCCCTTTTAGAATTGAAGACTAAATAGACCAAATAACATGCCAGGCGCTCAGCAATAAGGCTCAAATCCTTCTGTCATTTACAGGCCCCAAATGGGAGGCTGCCAGATCCGCCTTTGAAACCAGTCCATTTGCAGACTGAGATTTGCTGTTTATTCCAAGCACACATTTTGCCCAATATTTCTTTCTCTGCGATGTTGGAAAGCAGACCTCAGAAAGTGCCCTGTCAGCACATGGGTAATGAAGGGCATGTCTTTTGCTGACTCCTGTTAGCAGGGTCCCTGGGTGCCATTTCGGTTGCAGGCAGTTCAGTGAGCAGGCATACTTTGCTTTTTTCCTTTTGATTCGGTTTCTTTTTTTACCCTTTTTGCAATGTTTCATAGTCCAAAGCACCTGATTAATTCAGCACTGCCTGCATAGCTCACAGGCAGCTGTATGATTAGCCTCTCAATGCATTTTAAGCTGTTACATGCTGAACTGCTGTGGTCTTCCATAAATTTTTTTATTACCATGAGAGGCAAGTACCCATTTAATAAGGATGGTCTCCATTAATCCTATGATCTCACAATGCTCCAACATTTCCTTCAATAAAAAAAAACCAACACACACACCTTTACACCTTGGAGTTTCAGTAATCAAATTGTTTCTGCCTTCCCCAGCCTTTATGCAGAGGCATGATTTGGTTTATCTCACACATCACAGCCCCACTCCTCTTATCGTGTATCAGCCACAGGTACTTCAGTCAGTCAAGAGGAGTGGGAGACTGAGCTACTAAACAGGGTAAAAGACAAGTAGTGACCCATTCGAGGTGTTTTCAAATGGAGATGCTCCTTCGTGACAGTGGCCCACTAAATCAGGCAGAAGAAGGAACCAAGGAAGAAGAGAGCAAGAGTACAGCCATGCCAATGTGCTCCATAAAGACCCACATTAATGAGAGGACACAGAGGGGAGGCAGTTAATACCTGTACACTGTTTCACCTCCAAAACATTGCTGTGGGAGCACTGAAGTCTGCAAGCTGGACCTTTCTGGATGGCTTTGAACAATGCCTTAGCACTGGGCTTAGTTACGGGTCAGATCTCAGACAAAATATTGGCCACGTCTGCAGCTCAGTGCAATGCAGTGATGTGAATCCCTCGTGTTTTCAGGCTAAAAGAAAAGCATATGACAAAGAACATGTGAATTCTCAGAAGTCCTGAAAAGCAATACACCCCAAATCCCATACAGGCTGCAAGAAATCCTTGACAGAGCTGACAACTTCCCTGAAAACAAGTTTAGGACTGTAGCATCTCCTGCCAGAGAGGTGTTTGCTGAGAGGCCGTTAGGAAAGATGGGAAAAAAACACAGCTTACTACAAAGCTTTCAAATGAGGATGAATGTGTTTATCAGTGGTCAGTGATGAACCTTTGATGTTTTTTGGAGGAGCAGAGATCTCATGAATAAAACATAATCACCGTGCAGGGCCCTGATCTGGAATCTTCATTAATATGATGCATTTTGCATTTGCATCAAGGCATGACAAACCTGCTTATTCCAAAACAGAAAATTAATTTTGCATCTAGTTTCCAGGGCTACTCTGTTCACAGCCTCCCTCCTACCAAAACCATTTGATTAGAGTAAGTAAAGTGATTTAAGAAAGATATAAAGCATTCATAAAGTGCATGTAGAGAAACAAGGAGTAAAGATGTGACAGATTTCATATCTGGGAGATGTACAGTTTTAGATTTTATAAAGGCTTATATATTATTTGTAACACGTTAGTGTTGCTAGACTCAAGTCACATTTGCATTGTGCCAGGCTCTGCACACACTCAAGTGAAGGTGGAAATGACCTGAGTAGCTTATACTATAAACAGGTAAATAATGCAAATACAAAAGAAATGCAAATCCATGTAAAGTTCCAGAATCAAGCTGCAAATATCCTCCAGAAATAGTCTTTCATCAGTCTGAGGGTTCTCTTGGTTTTGAGCCTGACTGTTTTTCTTGATCTTTTCTGGAGACTTGGTTATCATGCTGGTTATACACAAATCTGAAGCAGCACTGCCACTCAGCACAGATTATGTCTATTCATCTGTACTAGATTTCTATTTTTTATTTTAGACATCTTAATGAAAACAGCTTCTAAACTCCGGAGTTGTATTTACAAACTGGCCAGGCAGAGGGTCATGTTTTGAATAAGCTCTCATTCATTTTTGTTTTGCTGTCTTCCAGCTTTCACTCTCCTCTTGCAGTTTCTTGTCTCTAAAGAATGCTTAAGCAGCCCTCTGGCTGCAACCCAGGAACAGCAGAAGAGCTGAGCCCTTCAGTGACTCCTCTTTGGCCATTCACTTGAATCTTCATGGGATGCAATACTCCCAAGTGTTTGACCTGTGAGTTGTCTTTAAGAATTTTGAAGTGCACATCTGTAGATGCTACAGGTCAGCTTCAGTATCCCTGAAGGGTAAACAGTGTGCACACACCCCATGTGTGCAGAGGCTTTCCAGCTCCTTTCCAGAAGCAATCTGAATTTGCTCTTTAGATCTTTTTCATGCAGCTACAGCTAACTTGGCCATGTTCTCATGTCATGTGGGTTATGAGTGTGCTTGAGTGTCCCAGCCTGGTCTGGTGGTTGGCGACCCTGCACATAGCATGGGGGTTGAAACTAGATGAGCATGGCGGTCCTTTTCAATCCAGGCCATTCTATGATTCTATGACTCTATGATTCTATGTTAATGCTCCTGTAATTTAGGAAAGCTGAGGCAAGAGACTGAATGAAGAGAATTTGCCTAAGGTCTCCTTGAATATCGTATTCTATCTGTAATAATCTTCTCAAGGTTGCATATGTGAAAACTGTGGGGTTCTTTTATTCTTTTTCTTTTTTAATTGGGAAATGTTTTTCTTAAGTATGAGCAGTGGGAAAGATTTATTGATTCCTGTAGTTTTGAAAGGGAAGGAAAGTGATGGAAATGTGGTAGGGTGGAATTAAAGCAGATGTAGGAGGAAGACTGAGGACATGTTGCTCTGTTATTCAATCGCTTTTTGCAAGTGTTTTATCTGTTCTTTCTATGCATGATAAATGAAGAGCTCTTAGAAGGAGAAGAGCATGCTGGGATGCAAGACACAAGCACATTCATCAAGGAATTAAAATTATCTGAATAGAAAGAAAAATTGTAGAGATCATAGAATCATAGAATCACAGAATAGACTGGGTTGAAAAGGACCACAATGATCATCTGGTTTCAACCCCCTGCTATGTGCAGGGTCGCCAACCACCAGATCAGGCTGCCCAGAGCCACATCCAACCTGGCCTTGAATGCCTCCAGGGATGGGGCATCCACAGCCTCCTTGGGCAACCTGTTCCAGTGCGTCACCACCCTCTGGGTGAAAAACACATGATGTCTTTATGTCTTTTTAATTTTAAATCTCTTACAAGGAATTTGAGTCAAGTTCAAGTCAACAAATAATCCTAAATTTCCCTGTTTCTTAGGGAAAGTTGTCACTGCTACTAAGACATATCTTTTAGCCCTTCAGAAAAGGACCGTGCTCTTTCTGATAAAGTGATGTTTTTAAATAGTTGACACTTCTGTTTACCTTGGGAAATTCCCCTGATACTTCTGTTTGAGCAGTTTGAAACGTTCCACCAGAATCTCATATTTCCCCAAACAATATTTACGATACAGTGATTTCTTTGCGCTTAGAAGAATTACTCTTGATTTACCCTGATTGATTCTGATCCTGCTTTACATCTCATAATGTTAGAAATTGGTCTTTATTATTGGTAATTCCCCTGACAGTGTTGAGTTGACTCTTATTGCTGCTAACAGCCCAATGTGTAACATGTTAATGGTCCATGGCTTTGCCTTAGGAAGGCCGGCTAACGAACCGGCTGTTTATGGCTGGTAATGATTGATTTGTCGGTGATTATATTGCTTAATTCAACAGCAGCATGAATCAAAGATGACACTTCTTCCTTTTTAGGCTGTCACTTAGGCTTTAGTGCTCTTCACAGTAATGGGTGTTGAAGGGTGTTTATTGTGATGGCCTTTCTCCACATTCCCTTCCCAAAGCACTGCCATAAACTATTTTTTAGTGTATGTATGTGGCTGTGGAAATAAGCAGCTAATGGCTGAATTGCCTAGAGAAGGAGAAAGCCCCACATATTAACCTCACCATGATAGCCAGCTTGGATGTGGTGTTACTCATTCTTGGAGTTCAGCCATAGAGTCAGGTCCAACATGATGCCACATGTCAGCTGAGCCAGAATAGCTGCCCATATGTGCGTGCATTTAGCCTGCAAAAAAAACACTAATTCAACCTCACTCAGGATGCAGAGAAGTAAGCTTAAACAAGTCAAATGACTCCATGTTGAAAGGCACATCCTCAAGCAGCTCCCAAGGCTCAGCTGCTGTGCGTTGATACACCCAGCCTCAATAATTCAATCAGAATCCTTAGAAGCCACTTATGTCAAAACTGCTTTACACAAATTTGGCAACAATTCTGGGACCACTGAAGAGGTATAAACTATAGGTTTAAACAGTTTCACTGTCTTTACGATCATTACATGCTCACATAGTTGTAAAGGGATCCCAGTGTTGCATCAGATCCCAGAGCCAAGACAAGCGCTGTAGTAGCCTACTCTTTGAAAGGGTGGATAATGGCAGGACAAGGGGAAATGGCTTTAAGTTGAAGGAGGGAAGATTTAGGTTGGATGTCAGGGGGAAGTTCTTTACTATGAGAGTGGTGAGGTGCTGGAACAGCTGCTCAGAGAGGCTGTGGATGCCCTGTCCCTGGAGGTGTTCAAGGCCAGGTTGGATGGGGCCCTGGGCAGCCTGGGCTGGTATTAAATGTGGAGGTTGGTGGCCCTGCATGCGGCAGGGGGATTGGAGCTTCATGATCCTTGAGGTCCCTTCCAACCCAAGCAATTCTATGATTCTATGATTCTATGAGCCTGTGTATTAACCAGTGAAAGCCACTTCTCCAAAATGCCCATTTCAAAACTGTATGTTCACCATGCACACGCACTTTCCCAGCAGCAGAGGGTGACCCAGTTGCCCAGATCAGGTGAGGACACTGGCACAGACCCTTCCTAATGCTCCTCTGCAGATAGAGGAAAGGAGAGGTAGCGGGGATGGCCCTACCCAAGAGATGCAGCTGTGGCACTTCTCCTACAGCTCTTGGTGACGTATGGGGACAGCACTGCAGGACATCCTCACCACCTGTCTGGTAGTGCAGACAGCCAGGAGTCTTCTGGAGGGCAATGCACAAGGGCGAAAGAAGAGGGCAGGCATGGCATTGGAAAAATTCACTTTGCTGCTTTCCAAGGGCTTTGCCTTCTGGACAGCATTACCCAAATCTCAGAACTAAATGTCATCAATTTTTCTCCACATGACCGTAGGCAAAGTGAAACAGCTTATTCTCATCTCTCACATACACACAAAAAATCCCATTTCTTTCCAATGCAGGTATATAAAAGATACTGCCATCTATATCTCATCAAAATTTGAATTTGAAAATTTCTTTGCTGAGATCTACAAAAAGCTTTTTTTCCAGTATTGTACAAGCTCAGACATACAGCTGGAAGTTCTGTTCACCAAAATAGAGACCATAACATTACCATTTCAGTACGACAGATTCAGTGATTTCTTTTCTCTGCCGTCTCCAGACATATAATTGCATGATGATTAATAGTACAGTAAAAAAGACACATTCTTCATTCCCAGGGTAGCATAACCACTAGTACTTCAAATGCACAAAAATGACAGAAAAACTACAGAAAATAAAAATGCATCAGCTGTTATTACTTAACAGACCAATTTAACTGAAATGTTCACGGATTAGTCTGGATAGAGCTGCTTTGGAGACTGTCTGTCTGCGAAATAAACCAATTCCTAACATTTTTTTGCCAAAAATCCTGCTGTGCCTGCATCACAAACTCCCTGATTTGGTGCCACATCATATAATACTTGCAAGAAAAAGTTAGTTTGGAACACAGTCTTTTAGCAGTGATGTCATGTTGACCAGTGCTGTTTGATAATATGATACAACCATGGAAATCTACTTTCTGTATAAATACTCATGTGGAAGCGAACTATTACATTTCCCTGCCTTTACCTTGTTCTTTCAGCAACACATGCCTTAGAAAACAAAGATACGCATTTAGAAACCTCAGGGGTATCTGATGAATTCACACTTCTTTCCAACCCATCTTCCAAATAAACATAACTGTAAAGAACCCAAAAGCTCACTGCTTCTTACACCTGAAGACATGTCAGTCACTCTGGTGAACATAGCCCTTTATCTTAAAGAAGGAGACAGCTTACTGTTCTGTATCTATATACACTTATATATAAAATACATTACTTTTCAGAATATGCAATAATAGCAGAAATGCCGGGGATGAATTGATATGAATTAATGAAATGGTGTGGTCGAGCCACAGATCAGGGATTTTTTTTTTCCTGTCTGCTACTAAGATTGCCTAAATTCAGAGAATTTCTGTAATAACACTATTTCAAGCTGCTTTATAAAACTCACTAGAATTATGGATGGAAACAAATACCTCGTTTACAGCTGTGCATTTTGGATTGATACATAGGAGGATTTGGACAGGGAGAGTGTTCAGGTGCTTCTTTAACGAGCTGTAAGCAAGCACGCACAATGCCCAGGCTGAGTATGCCAGGAGAAAAATGATAGCAGACGTGTGCAGTGGCAAAGTCCCATCTTGTTTTCTGCTCCACTATCAACTGCATTTACTTTACAGTGACATTGCCTGGAGCAACTTTTAAAATTCTCCTCTGCTTTCCCCTCACCCAAACTTAAACTCTCACAGTGCTGCAGCTCAGCTCAGTTTGGCACTGAAGTGAATAACTCAGCCTGGGAGCCACAGCAATACCTAAAGAAAAAGGGTGTTTTGAGGGCAGCCCCCCTTTCATCAAAGTTAGTTTCCTCACCTGGATTACTCTGAATTACTTGGGGGGGGCATTTGTACCAACTTCAGTCTGAGGTAGCAGGAAGATCCTGTGTCCCATTTAAGCCATTTTAGCTTCAGAGAAGCCCACCCAACCTGCCCACCACAAGTCCTGCCTTTCTCTTGAAGCTTGAAAGGCAGAGGAGGAAGGCAGGAATGTGCTGAATGTCAACAGAGTGAGGCTGTGCATGAGCAGGAGTGAGTGAGAAAACAAAATGCAGTGTGCTGGAGACATGAACCAGAGGGACCAGCAAAGGGAGAATGAAAGCTGAGGAGGCAGAGAGAGGCAGAAAATCAGCAGGAAGGTAAGCTAGGAAGAGCATAACCAGGAGCAGAGCAAATCTGTTCCGGCAGCGAGAGTAAATTGTGGTATGAAAATAGACCAGGCAAAAATATATGGCAAAGCCAAAGAAAAGGAATGAGGAAAGCCTAAAGGATTTGCCCTGCTGTTATTTCAAAGGATGATAAGCCAAGAGGATGAAGTCCAGATCATGTGGCCACGGTACATTGGATCCACGATACATTTTTGTTCTAGCCAGGGTCCTGGGGGCACTAATATGCTTTAATGGCCATAACCCGCTTCAGCTGTAGCCTCCACCAACCATGGCCCAGGAGTCCATTTCAGCCCCGGGCCATCAGTCCCTGCCTGAGATGTGCCGGAGGGGGTTCAGGTTCTCCAGTTCAACCAGAGCCATTGCTGTTCCCATGCTTTTGGACAATGCTGCTCCAGACCCTGGCCTGCAGATTCACTTCCCATCTTGATGTTGGTCCTGCCCCATCGCCACAAAGTTGTCTGATGGTCTGAACTCTTGGTTAAACTTCCCTTGTTACCTTGTCTTTTCCCGAAGGTCTCTGGACTCTCAGGAGGAGCTGTCACCATTCCACTCAGGTGCTGTGGGAAAGGACCCTGCACCCTGCTGGTTGTACCATGTTCCTCATCCTTTAGTGAGCAGGCAGCTTACACTGCTCACTTACACTGGTGTAGGAAGGGTTTGGGAGCCACTCACCTCACCCCATTTGGATTTAGGGTTTGAAACAACACGCAAATCTGTTTCACTCCACTCTTCCTTCCCCTCTTATAGCTAATAACATAGCTAATAAGCTATAAGCCTGGATTCAAGAAAACAGTAGAAAATGGAATATAAAACCACATCTCCTTGGGTTAAGCACCAAAACCAGCCCTTAAAAATATCCAGTAGTGGACACATACTCCTGTCGCAACAGTGACGTGGCCCTACCACCCATCTTGGATCTACAAACCGTTGAGTGTCTTAAAGCTTTTGGCCACAAGTCTTTACAATCTTCCAGTTAAATCTCCTCTAATTTGCTGGTCAAAACTCTCTAGAAGATGCCTCCTAGCTAAATTAGTCAATGTGCAGGCATGGTCTGTGCTCAGAAATCTCATTCCAAGCTATGGCTTTGTGTCAGAGCAGCTCTGTAGAGCTGGTTTCTGTTAAGTTGAAGTAGCCTGGATGGAAACTCTCCTCTGCATCTCAATAAGCAACAACACAAAATGGTGACACTAAAATAAAATTTGAAGCTAATATTTTCACCTTCTTCTCCAGCAGAACCTGCAGAAAGTCTGCAACATAGAAACCCTAAATTTGAGAAGTCCAAGGAAGTTGGGTAAGCTCTGTTCAAGCCCCTACAGAGTCTGAACGAGGAACCAAACTAATCTGGGAAGTGATTAATCATTGCCCATAGGTACAAAACGTGCACTTACGAACTAAATGAGCTCTCTCTCTGAAAACGTAGCTTCTCCATTGCTGAGACTGACACCATGACTTTTGAACATCAATTCACACACTTAAAATTCATTGGCTTCTGCTGTGAAATGAGAGAGATAAAACATAGCCTTTGATTTTCAGGCTGTTTTCCTATTTCATCTGATCCCTGGAGCCCTCTGTCTTTTTCTAAAGTTTTTGTTGTTGTTGTTGTTTTTCTTTAATTACCATTTTTCAAAAACTCATGCTTTACTTATAGAGGACTTAAAAAAAAAAGAAACAATATGGCATGAAGGGGTCACAGAGAGAAATGTGCCCCATCCTCATCAGCAGGGGTTTCTTTCTTCTATTTTATAAAAACAGGTCTTTCATCTCTTTGGCCACAGCCACGGAACTGACGCTTGTGAAATGTCAGAGGAGGTGGTATGGGTTTTGGCCAAATCCTACCATGTTTGATCTCCAGAAATAACTTATTTGTGTTATTGGAGATATCATCATCCAGGAAATGCAAGAGCAAAGGCACAGGTGAAGAGAAATGATCGGCACCATGGTACCAGCCTGGAGGCAGGAGCTTGTACAGCCCTGCCACTTCTTTCCAGCTTGGAGTAACCTGGGGTGCCAGTAACATCCAAGCAACTGGACAGCAGGGCAGGAGCCAGCACCATTTCAGGTTGCACTTTAGTTACCAAAAGGTGGGCTGGGAAGGCAAGCTGGACTATTCCTGTCCCCAGACCAAAGAAATCTTTCTTATTAACTGTGCACAGCCCAGTAAAGGACACACACCTGTAAGTCTCCTTTGGATCTGTCTGAGCACCAAAGGCACTCAAAAAGTAGCACAACATCAAACTCAATAACCATTTATACAAACGTTCAGGACTAGCTTGCGTCCATTTACACAGTTCCTCACTTATCCTTATAAAGGATAAGTAGAATCCAACCCCAAACACACTGTGAGTTTGCATTCAGGACCAGTGGCATCCAAAGCAATCTAGTGACCATCATCTGCAGCGGGAGGAGATCTGAGACCACAAAGCTGGGCTGTGCCAGGCTCCAGGTTCATCACCACTGTGTCAGCCCATATGCTCACACAAGTAACATTTGCTGTTAGTCTGAAGGCTCCATCTTCACCGGGAGCATGCCTGGGGGGAGTTTAGATCCTGGATAGTGAGTTGAAAATCTATAGAAATGCCTGAAAATTCTGTGGATCTTTTCTCATCATCAACGTGGAGAGGTGTAAAATCTCTGAGTAGGCTTAGAGAGCTACACAAAAGTACAGTATTTGGCTATTAAAATACAAATTAGTTAAATCCCAAGTAAAAAGGGATAAGACCAGAAGCACTAGAACTAGATCTAATCAGCAATATCTAATTAAAACTTGTATGCAATGCTCCAATGGGCGTTAGTAAAGATTTGAATTCAGTCTGGCATTCCTGAGCTTTCATCAATGCAACCTTTTGCATATGCAGAGATGCATATGCATGTATAAATTTACAGGATGTGCTCCGTGCACTCAGTAAAGAGGAAGAACACGGGGACATTAAATAATTCTGACCAACTGCATTAGGTCTGACAAACAGAGCTTTTGGTTTTGTATTTTTCCATGTAAATAAGATCAGCATAGGGGGAAAAATAGATTGGATGCATGGCTAATGTGATACTCAGGGAGGAATCCTGGGGTGACAAGCTCTGGAACTGGGACACTTGGAGGATGGCTGTATGGTGGGGGCAGCAATAAACAGAACTAGTGATGTTACTTTGAGTGTCTTCATGCTGGAGGTACCACAGATGTCTCCAAATCTTGGCTTCCCATCTTGCTATTAGTTTTATATAGCTTTGTGTTTTCAGAGCTATGCTTCATGTTCTTAACAAAAAATCCCATTGTGTTTTATCACTTAAATTCATTAACTCAACCAGAGGGCTGTTATGTCAATTAGCTGCTGTGAGGCAGCTGCAAATGGCACTCGGCACACAGCCAGGGCAGGGGGCAGAGGGGACCAGCAAGAGCTGTGCTCAGAACATGGGAGCTAAACTCTCTGAAACCAGGGCCATGGCATCCCAACCACAGCACCCAAAGTCAGGGGATGCTTCTCATTTCATTTCTTTGATCCTCCATTTTTATGTCTGCAAAGCACAGAGGAAATGTCTGCTTTCTTGCCTCGGAACTTATTCAAAAAGCACATCTACAGAGCACTTTGATCCTGTAGCAAGACATTGAACACTTCCGCTCTCAAGAAATTCTGACCTACTGTGGCACCCTCAAGAGCTGCAACACATCAGGAGCCATGTAGGAATTCTGCACAGCAGATGATCATTGAAGTCAATGACAGTGTAAGCAGCATACAGTAAAGCAGAGGAGGGATGCTGAGTGACCATCACTACCTCTGTACCCTTCACAAGGTCCACTGTTGAGGAAAAGATACGGTGTTCTTAAATAACATCTAATAGTTTTTATGAGCACAAGCCTCTGGGCTGCAGCAGAGAGAGTTACAGCCGTTAGCTCACATCTTTACAGAATCCTGACACAGAACACACGGGAGTCCCAAGTCCTATTGATTTTACCAAGCGACTTGAAACAACAATTAACCTTTCTAACTATGCGTCTTCCTTTAAAATGCATCTCTGCTGCTTTTCAAAGTTTGCTTTTAAAAATTAATGAATCGATGCAATTTTACAGCTATTGACCAATTTAAAATGTCAAGGTTGTAGCAGGAGGGAAGGCTAAGAGATGCAAATCCTGTTATGCAAGCTTATGGTCACTGTTTGGTTGGACACTGAGGACTCTGTTCTCAGCCTTGGTTCTTGTCTTTTTATCTCCTTTAATTTTCTTCAGTGAACTTAGTAGATGTCATATGCACTTATAACACCTTGGAAAGCATCCCGGCCTTATTTAGAAATGTGTGTGCATATGTGCATTTCCAGTCATGGAAATGAAAACTGTCACACACAGCATTTATTATTTAAGTAGGGGCTCAGTACTTAGCTTTCATCCAGGGATATGAGCACAGCTATTTAGGGCTGAACTCTACAAGCCCTCAGCAAATTCAGAGTCCTACCAGGATTCAGCCTGTACCCAGATCTCCATCTGGGGCCAACTCTTTTCCCCCAGCCACATGCTAACAGCGTACCAGAATTTTCCTGTTCTTTTCCTTTTTGCTTCTAGAATATAACAGGCACTTTACAGAGAAAGATAAAGCACTAAAGATATCTGAATGAAAGAGAAAAGGCTGTTGTTTTGGTTTTTTTTCTTTTTTCCCTTTCCTTAACAACCTGTAGTTTGTACACTGGGGGCCCCTTCGCTGAGGCTGCCAAACAGCTGATGGAATTATCTGTTGATTAACGCAGGACAAGTCAGCTTGGGTTTTAACCATTTAGGCAGAATGGCACATCCAAAATACCTAGATTACTTAAGGTTAGAAGCATCTATCCATGTAGATTTGATGCCAGCAAATAGCCTTGTTTAAGATTTCAAATTAGCTAAATTAGCTAAATTGCTGTTCACATCAGTGGCGATTTGCTTAATTGAAAGTACAAAGGACGGACTGAAATTCTCAGTGAAGTCCAGAGCTTTCAGCTTGGTGAGGCACGGTGAGGCACTGTGAGGCTGCACCTCAAGCACTGTGTTCAGTGCTGGGCCCCTCACTCCCAGACAGACACTGAGGCCGTGGAGCATGTCCAGAGAGGGGAACGGAGCTGGGAGGGCTCTGGAGCACACGTGTGATGGGGAGCGGCTGAGGGAGCTGGAGTGGGTCGGTCTGGAGAAGAGGAGGCTCAGGGGAACCCTCATCGCTCTCTACAGCTCCCTGACAGGAGGTGGGGGCAAAGGGGGGGTTGGCCTCTGCTTCCATGTAACTAGTGATAGGACAAGAAGTGATGGTCTCAAGTAGTGCTAAATAGGGTCAAGTTGGATACTGAGAAACATTTCTTCTCGGATTGAGCTATCAGGCATTGGAACAGCTGCCCAGAGAGGTGATGGAGTCCCTGGAAGTGTTTGAGAAATGTGTAGATGTGGCACTGAGGGATGTGGTCAGTGGGCATGGTGGGGATGGGCTGCCCCTTGGACTTGATGATCTTGGAGGTCTTTTCCAATCTTAATAATTCAACGATTTTATGATTCTGTGACTACTCCCTGTGTTTGTGTTGGTTTCTGGGTTTAGCTGGCAAGGAAAAGGGTTTGGGGAGAAGCACCCAAACTCTTCTTCCTGTTGTAAAGAGCAGTATCATAGAATCATAGAATCATAGAATGGCCCGGGTTGGAAGGGACCTCAAGGATCATGAAGCTCCAACCACCCCGCCACAGGCAGGGCCACCAACCTCCACATTTCATACCAGACCAGGCTGCCCAGGGCCCCATCCAACCTGGCCTTGAGCACCTCCAGGGATGGACGGGGCATCCACAGCCTCTCTGGGCAGCTGTTCCAGCACCTCACCACTCTCTGAGTAAAGAACTACTTTCCCCTGATATCCAACCTAAATCTTCCCTCCTTCAACTTAAAACCATTTCCCCTTAGTATCCACATTCAGGAATCACCACTACAAATACCTCTATTTTATTAATTGAAGTTAAGAAAAAAANGTCCACTGTTGAGGAAAAGATACGGTGTTCTTAAATAACATCTAATAGTTTTTATGAGCACAAGCCTCTGGGCTGCAGCAGAGAGAGTTACAGCCGTTAGCTCACATCTTTACAGAATCCTGACACAGAACACACGGGAGTCCCAAGTCCTATTGATTTTACCAAGCGACTTGAAACAACAATTAACCTTTCTAACTATGCGTCTTCCTTTAAAATGCATCTCTGCTGCTTTTCAAAGTTTGCTTTTAAAAATTAATGAATCGATGCAATTTTACAGCTATTGACCAATTTAAAATGTCAAGGTTGTAGCAGGAGGGAAGGCTAAGAGATGCAAATCCTGTTATGCAAGCTTATGGACACTGTTTGGTTGGACACTGAGGACTCTGTTCTCAGCCTTGGTTCTTGTCTTTTTATCTCCTTTAATTTTCTTCAGTGAACTTAGTAGATGTCATATGCACTTATAACACCTTGGAAAGCATCCCGGCCTTATTTAGAAATGTGTGTGCATATGTGCATTTCCAGTCATGGAAATGAAAACTGTCACACACAGCATTTATTATTTAAGTAGGGGCTCAGCACTTAGCTTTCATCCAGGGATATGAGCACAGCTATTTAGGGCTGAACTCTACAAGCCCTCAGCAAATTCAGAGTCCTACCAGGATTCAGCCTGTACCCAGATCTCCATCTGGGGCCAACTCTTTTCCCCCAGCCACATGCTAACAGCGTACCAGAATTTTCCTGTTCTTTTCCTTTTTGCTTCTAGAATATAACAGGCACTTTACAGAGAAAGATAAAGCACTAAAGATATCTGAATGAAAGAGAAAAGGCTGTTGTTTTGGTTTTTTTTCTTTTTTCCCTTTCCTTAACAACCTGTAGTTTGTACACTGGGGGCCCCTTCGCTGAGGCTGCCAAACAGCTGATGGAATTATCTGTTGATTAACGCAGGACAAGTCAGCTTGGGTTTTAACCATTTAGGCAGAATGGCACATCCAAAATACCTAGATTACTTAAGGTTAGAAGCATCTATCCATGTAGATTTGATGCCAGCAAATAGCCTTGTTTAAGATTTCAAATTAGCTAAATTAGCTAAATTGCTGTTCACATCAGTGGCGATTTGCTTAATTGAAAGTACAAAGGACGGACTGAAATTCTCAGTGAAGTCCAGAGCTTTCAGCTTGGTGAGGCACGGTGAGGCACTGTGAGGCTGCACCTCAAGCACTGTGTTCAGTGCTGGGCCCCTCACTCCCAGACAGACACTGAGGCCGTTGGTTGGAAGGGACCTCAAGGATCATGAAGCTCCAACCACCCCGCCACAGGCAGGGCCACCAACCTCCACATTTCAGACCAGACCAGGCTGCCCAAGGCCCCATCCAACCTGGCCTTGAACACCTCCAGGGATGGATGGGGCATCCACAGCCTCTCTGGGCAGCTGTTCCAGCCTCACCACTCTCATAGTAAAGACCTACTGCCCCCTGATATCCAACCTAAATCTTTCCTCCTTCAACTTAAAACCATTTCCCCTTAGTATCCACATTCAGGAATCACCACTACAAATACCTCTATTTTATTAATTGAAGTTAAGAAAAAAATCAGCATCCAGTCAAATTACTTAGCTGAGAGGGCATCCCCAGTGCTCAAACATCCTTCAGAGACAGAGCAAGCCCCACACACAAGATGTGAAGAGCACTTTTTAAATTCCAAAGATGTAACCCATTGGCCACATGTAGGGGACTTTTCCAGGAGACCAAGAAGAAAAATCCCTAGGAGATAACCAGCCAAAATTAACTCCCATCTTCAAGGCATGAGATAGTTAGCTTATTTCAAATTAAATTTCCCCGCAAGCACTACTGTTATTTTAATTGAAACTAAACAATGTATTTTTCTATGGGCCCATTGGCATGTCCCAGAAGTGAGGAGAGCCGCCTGAGGCAGCAGCAGGCATTGGCTGGAGGCACTGGGCTTCTGCCTGGCAGCTCCCCAGGGTTCTGCAGGACACAGCCTCCACACACTGCCCTGGGGCTCCTAAGGAAGCAGCAGGCTGCCTCATAGTATAAGCAAATGGAAATCTTCAGTATAGAAAAAAAAAGTCAGCGTGCATCTTAACAGGAGAACATGGCTTATAATTAGCTCACACTAAGCAATGATGAAGGAAGAATCTTCAAGAAAAAGGAAGACTGAATTTTAAATGACTTAAGGTGATAGCAGTGATCTGCATTTACTTGTCCTATAGATTAGTTTGCTGACTATTTTTTTTTTTTTTCCTGGAGGGCCTTTTAATTATGCATAGAAATCTCATCAAATACAGATGAAGAAGGTCAGAACAATTAGTATAAAACAAACACTTCAGCATAATGCACCATAATGATTATTTTTGCAACAATCAGTTAGCAAGCTCCAAGAACGTTTGATGCATTTTAAGCTAAGTCATTATCAGATCTTCCAAAACTTACAATCACAGCAGCAATTCAGCAGATCAGCCAGCCATGCTCCCCATACAAGGCAGGATTTCTGCAGCTGTTCCTGGGACACCGAACCTGGATCACACACTGAAAGAGCTGCACCCTGGCAGAAGTCAGATTCAAAGATACAGTCAGAGATATATATGGATAAAGCAGGTTGGTACTAATATCATAGAATCATAGAATGGCCTGGGTTGAAAAGGACAACAATGCTCATCCAGTTTCAACCCCCTGCTATGTGCAGGGTTGCCAACCAGCAGACCAGGCTGCCCAGAGCCACATCCAGCCTGGCCTGGATGCCAGCAGGGATGGGGTATCCACAACCTCCTTGGGCAACCTGTTCCAGTGCGTCACCACCCTCTGGGTGAAAAACTTCCTCCTAATATCCAACCTAAACCTCCCCTGTCTCAGTTTAAAACCATTCCCCCTTGTCCTATCACTATCCACCCTCCTAAAAAGTCGTTAATATATACATTGAGTTTACTGCTGCTGTTATTCTGCAATCTTTAGGAACCATCTCAAGTCCAGAAACTTCATATTACCATTTATTGTTGAAATACAGCTGGTCACATAAATGTTGCTTTGCAAGGAGCTTTTCCCATTCTGGAGGCAGGTTTGTCCATCCTCATGGCAATACAGCACACACCAAAGTATCAATAGGGTGGTTAAATAGTTAACAGTAAGAAGCAGTAACAGGCAGCAGGACTGACAAAGAGATAAAACCTTACATTTCTAGCTTTACCTAACTCCACCAGCTTTCTGCTCAGCACTGCTGGGACAGGAACTCTCAGTTTGTGCTAATGAGAAGCCATGTTCCTAAAACGTTTGGCAGGCTGTAAGCTGTCAGGTTCTAGTACACTTTGAAGGAATAGCTTATTTTACTACTACCTGACTGTCTGCCGTGCTCGCTAGCACGATCAATGCAGCAGCAGCTCCCTGTGCCTTTCCATAGATGCACCATCACTCCCTGTATGTGTTTCATGAGTCTTTGCATTTGATCAACCCCTGAAAAGAGGTTGCAGCGAGGTGGGGGGCCTGCTTCAAGGTAACAGTGATAGGGCAATAGGGAATGGCCTCAAGTTGCATGAGGGCAGGGTCAGATTAGATATTAGGAAGTATTTATTCTCTGAAAGAGTGGTCAGGCACAGGCACAGGCTGCCCAGGGAGTGGTGGGGTCACTGGAGGTGTTCCAGAGCAATGGAGATGTGGCACTGGGGGATGTGGGCAGTGGGCATGGTGGGGTGGGGTTGGGCTTGGGGATCTTGGAGCTCTTTTCTAACCTGAATGCTCCTATGGTTCTATGATGCCACAGTGCTACAGAGGAAGCTCCTTGTCCCTGAGGAGCTCTCAGCAGTTCAGTGGTGACCACAGTGTGTCAGTGCCTGGATGTTTGAAGTCTTCTGCATGGCTGACACAAGTGGTGTACACTGGGGATCTGCTGCCAGTGCTGTGAGCTCAGAGTGCACAAAGAGCCAGCGAACATCTGAGGAAATAAGGAAAATGATCAGGAAGATAACAACCCCTTTGTATGATGGCTTTCACTCCCCACCCACCCATCAGAAGCACAGGACATATTTGAGAGAGTTTTGGTATCTGAGAATAACAATGGCAAATGTCTCTGTGATTAAAAGTAAACGGGTATGTGGTGATGCTAACACAATGTACGTTATTAGTGCTACAAGAATGACCTTTTCTTACAGCAATGCTGAGAGAGATTGCGCCCGCAGGCTCTACTCTAAAGCATATTGGAGTTAATGGGACTTTTTCTGTTAGCTGTAAGGGATTGCACTAGGCCTGCACAAAACAGGGCTGTGCTTTGAAAAGGGAGGAGGACCACAGAGGGAGTGAAGGAGAAGGGAGGATGAGTGTGGGTGCTTGCTGGACACAGCAGTGTACCTGCGTGCAGTGGGATGTGCATAGTCACACCATAGCAGACACCAGAAGATCTGCACCTTTTTGTCTGCTCTGGGAAACAGCCAAGGCAATGGCTAGCATAGCCCTTGGAAAGCTGCAGTTAGCGTTGGCCATGTGTTTGTACCAGTTGCCTATTTATTAATTGATTCCTACGACTTTTTTTAATTCATAACGTCTTGGAACAGCTGGGAGTTAATTTCTTATTGATTTAAGCTACATTAATAGCAAGTCACCACAGGAAATGTAAATAATTTTTCAGATGGATGCTGTAAATCTCCTTAAGTCCATTGTTTAATTTTGGGAATGAGCTTACGCTCTTGCTTATTACTGCCTCATTAGCCTTTACCTTGATTTTCATTAACTGCACACAAACCAAGACAGTGCAGTGACAGTTCTCTTAAATGAAAAGAACAAAGCAGCTTTCTGTGCCTCTGCAGAACACTCCAGAGGCAACCAGCCATGAATCCCTTTTGCTGCCTGTGCTCTCTCCTGGGGCTCTGGTTCCCAGTTGCTTTCACCATTGTTTCCTCTCTTCCTTGGGAGCTCCCTTGGCTGCTTCTCCCTTCTTCACCACTCATCTCATCTTATTATGTTTTCATTTCAACCTCCAGGGTTGCCAATGTGTACCCATACTCATTTCTAGGTGGGCACCCTTAGCCTTGTCCTCTCAGTCACATACTTCACCCTTATGCTGTTGTCCATGTTCCCTCTTTCCTGAAAGACTGGATTGTCTCCTCTTTCTTTCCTTCTGTGCTCCCCACATGTCCTCCTGAGCTCCACCTCTGTCATGCTGCTGCCTCTCACCTCCACATCTCCTTGTCAATGAGCTGTAACAGGTAGCAATTCACATATAAAATCTTCTGCTACCCACTCAAAGAAAACGTGCAGCCTTCCACGTGGAAGACCTCTGACCTTTTCACAACGCAATGCAGCACAGTGAGAACCTAGGGATCTAAAGCTGAATCTTCATTTCCACAACCATGCAAGGCATCAAAGGCAGGTAAATACATTCAGGTGTCCTTAACGATTGTGCAGATCTGCCAGACCCCAAAAGAAGCCTTAGGAAGTACCTCTCTTCTCATGACCACAGCATACTCCTGCTCTCACAAATGCAATGTAACACCGATGATTTCTGATTTGCATTTCTTGCAGTATAGAGTCAGCAATAAATAATTTAGGACCTCCTTTTACACTTTTTACACTCAAGAAAGCTCCTATGAAACAGTGGAAACCAGCCTGGAGGGTGACACCATAGTTCACAAACTAGATCACCTGTATAAAGACCAAGTTGTTCCCTGTGTGTGTACAGGCTGTGTGTTTCATAAATGGTCTTTCCCGTGGCTCTGATTTCTTTTTAACCCAGAACTGACCCCTAAACTTCATCAGGTGGAAATTTAGACCACTATATCACCTGCATGGATGACTTGACCCGATGAGCCATGTAACGAGCAGATTTTTATTAATACAAATAGTACTTAGAGCACAATCTGTCAACTATGCAGATTGATAATGATTCTGACTTTGCAGAGAACTCATCATTTTTTTCCCCTAAAATATCTCCTGGCAGTAAATCTCACACAGCCAGCATCTGGCAGCTAGGAAAAATAAGTTGTTTTTCAAGGGGTTTACTGGAGTTCCTCTGTCTTCATTATGCTTATCTGAAACAGTCACAGCTTCCTGACTTTATAAATAAATGTCCATGGAAATGGCAAGAGATTCAAGATGCTGATGATACAAGAGAGGAAAGAACAATACTTTTTCCCTGGAGAACACGCTTCAGTCTCAGATTTTACATCTTAAGAATTGAAACTTCTGTCCCTTCCTATTCTCCCTTCTGCCTTCTCCCTGTCTCCCCCTTCCTGAGTAAAAAGTAACTTCTTGCATGAGGATAAGCTGAAATGCAACCACGCAAAAGAGTAAAACAAAATATACCAACCCTCTGCCCCCCAATTTGGCTTATAATATGACAACTCCTATGTGAAAATCAGACTTATCTATCTGAGGACAAGAGAGTGTCGTACTCCGTCCCTTACTGATGCTATAGAGCTGTCAGCTATACCAAGATGAGGTATGGAGGTCCCCAGGCCTCTCCAGCTGCTCATTCACACCAAGTGTGGCCCCCAAGCATCTCTTCTTTGACAAAAATACCTTTAAATTTCCAGAATCCTCAACTCCTCGCAGTTCTCTTCAGTCTATTTGTTAAGTGGCTTCCTAAAAAGGAATTGTGTGTTCATACAGTATCTTACATAGGGTCTACTCAAAAAATTTAGCTCATATTGCCTTGTTATTATATTAGCAATATAGCAAGGCTAAAAAATACAGCACACTCTTTCTGTAAATATGATGTTTTACAAATCACCCACTGTAATGAATGCTATTTCCTCTACCAACAACTGTCACAAGTTCTCCACTGCCTGTCCAGCCAGCCACATGCTCATATGTCCTTTAAGAGTACATGCATCATTTACTTGCACCCCACCTCTGCTCTTTCCCCTAATATATATACACACTCACACGCATATATATATTTGTTTTTTCTTGATTGGATCATGTGGATAACCTAGATAAGGAGGGACTTCAGTGTACCCAGTATCTCAGATAAAGTGTGAGCCTTGCTTTATCAAATCCGTATGGTTTGTTTTATATATCTTGTTAACGACAGATGAACATCTCTTACCTCTAACTCTGAGTATCAGTAGAGCCCATCAAGCTTACATTCTGAACAGTATGCCTGTTCCTCTACAAAAACAAAGATTATGTGCTTACATAAAATTAAATCAAGAAAGGAACTCAGTTCTAATATACCTTTTAACGGAGAGCCATTGCCAATGACTGTACTATATATGCAAACGTTGTGCTTGTCCAGAAGATGGGTTTTATAGACAAGCTCGCTGGAATAATGCTTATATCGTGTTCTTTTCTTATATACTTGGCATGGGTTCTGTCTCCAAATTTCTTTTCAGCCATCTCATTGCATTGCTTATTATTTTTGAAACACATTAACAAGAATGTTGAAAGGAAAGGTGAGCAAAGGACGCTGTCAGCTAGTGAACTGTGCAATAAGGAAGTGATCAATCCAGATTTGGTCCATTTAATTTTCAGTCAACATAATGAGTGCATTTGTTTTGCTGTTCTTTTAAGCTTTGTTGTCAAGGATACAGCGATATTCTCTACATCAGAAGACAAATTTGCTATGAAGAACTACTTTTCATTGGCATTTACTCAATCAAACTTGACATGAAGGCAGCATCTGTCCAATAATTTTTTACTTAAAGTAAAGTCATTAGTTATGATATCCAGCTCAACAACAGAAAACATAAATCTTTCTGAAAGCCAGCTGAAGTGGCATTGAATTCTTATTTTTCGTCTGAGATACATCAGAAGGATGGACTCTATAGTGGTCGTGCACTGACATATTCTCTTATGACAGAGGTGAATGGTTCAAACATGGTTTAGACAACAAGGGAGAGAATGTGACAATCTCTATGGATAGGACCACCATAACTGTGGCTACAGAAGCGTACAGCAAACAGGTGGGAAGGTTGCATCCAGCCCACATGCAGCATCTCTGTCGTGCAGGCTGGGTATTCAAACCCGAACGCTCCTGTTCCATCAGCAACACCCTATAATGAGATACATTACATGCTGCATCTTCCCAAATTGATGCATGTTATTGCGAGCTGCTTCTGCTTAGAAAACAAACAGTTCCATCTATGAGCCCAATACGCTAAACATACATATATTAGCTAAGCACACAGCAGAGCTATAATCTTTCCATCATTCACTGATGGCTTGTTTGAAAATGAAAACATTAGCTGTTCACTCCTTGCTCTCTTTCGAAACTCAGATGGTGATCTAAGATGATGTTTGACTGCAAACAGGCAGCTCGGGCAGTGCTTAACCCTCCTGCTGCAATGGGAGATGGCACAGAGAAGTGATACAGACACAAGATCTTTTTTTTCTTGCCACAGTATGGTTTGAGAGGCAGTCTCTTTCCACACCAGGAATGACTGAGATCTTTTCATTCTCAAGTGGTTCAGAAAAGCACCGACAGTGGAATGTATCAGAAATCTATCTTGGTAGCCAAACCTGATTGTTTTTTTCAATAGACTTATCAAAGAAGATTCAAGGAATCTGTATTATATCTGGAGTGAAGTGGCAGATAGTGTCTCAGAGAAATTCTACCTTGAAAACTAATTAAATAGGCTTAGATAGAAGCTCTTTCATGTGGGCTGGAAATTAATTGAAAGGCAGCATACAAAAGGTAATGATGAATATTAATGTGCTGAATTGGTGGCCATATCTAGTAGGGTGAGATCTTTATCTGTCACAGTGGCAGGGAAATATTACAGAAAGAAGTTAAAACCCACGTGATTTCAATTAAGAAAAAAATTAGGTTAATACACACATGGCTTGGAAGGAAATATGCTCAACAGAAATGTGAACTTTTCAAGTGAAAAGGGCTATAGTTACCATGAGCAGCCAGGGCACGGCAGGAGATGATCAGTCAGTACACCAGCTGCCCCTCAGGGTCTCTCCTTCACATATGTCGATATGGAGCCCATACAGATGAAGATAGAGCTGCTGAGAAGGACTTGGGCAAGGTCCTGTGCAGCCCGTGGGTGCAGTGTCCACCCTGCAACCACACAAATGCCTGACGAACCTTCAGTCAGCAGATGGGGATGCAACACACTCTGGGGGGTTGGAGATGTCACTGCTTCTCCTCATTTGACTTTCGTTTCAATGGGATGCACCTGGTTTTAGAAGGAAAAATGATTAATGCACATGCAAATATATGTTCTTTGTGACAGTCAATATATAGCTCAAGGTTTTTTTCTCTGTTATTTAGGTCCTTATCGTCACATACACTACATAATTTTCCTTTGAATGAATGACAGGTCATTCATAAATTATGGTATGAAGTGAAGTTCCATTTTACTCTTCTGCATTAGAAACCCATAGGTCAGTGCACACGAGTGCAGAAACATTCATCCCTCAGAGATAACTATGTAAAACACTTGAAATCAAAGCCTGGAGGGTCTGGAGGGTACACAAATGTTCAATTTTCTATAAAGTAGATGCTGATAAACTTCCATTACTTTCACTGTAAATCTATTTGGCTTTTTTATGAGTAATCTCAGGTCTGCATTCGGCAGCCCAAAACCTTAGTATCTGTCATGGTATGGACCATACCATGGTGTCCAGGAGGTGCTGACCACAGAAAGGAGGACCCAAGGAGCACAAAATGCAATCCCATCCAGAAATCTTCTCAGATCAGCCAAGGAAGAAGTGCTAGGCCTTAGGCATACAGATGAGATCAGGGAGTTGATGGAAGATTATAATATTCTAGCTCTGCTTGAAAATAGGAATGCTATTTCTCAGTAAAAAATAGGGAAAGGAAGGGAAGAGAAGGGAAGGGAAGGGAAGGGAAGGGAAGGGAAGGGAAGGGAAGGGAAGGGAAGGGAAGGGAAGGGAAGGGAAGGGAAGGATTGCCATTTCTCTTTCTCTGAGCTCAAAGAGTACTTAGGTCTTCTGGAACTCCTTATCCAGCATGGACAAGATCCTCAGCGACGAGGTGGAAACCCAGCTGCACATTCTCCGAATCTGCAGAAAACCAACCCTGAAGGTAGTGAGGGAGGAGTGTGAGCCTTTTGCCCAGCTCAATAACCACAGCCCATGTGGCCTCATTGGTGAGAGTTTTTCGGTGGATTGTGCACTTGAAAACCTGGCATTTTACACAGCTCCATTTGCTAAGTACCCACATAATGGTATTCCAGCCTGCTTTGGCACACCTCTGGCATTTAATGTCTTCAAATATTGACAGATGGATTGTTGTCTCCTGTTACCCAGTGAAAGCTGGGAGCATAATGCTAAGCTGATTAAAAGAAACGGGATCACCAGCCAAATCCATTTCTTCTTCACTTCTTAATGTGGAAGAACCTTCTCATTGCTTAAGGGATGTATTTTTGTAAAAGATCTGGCTCCTGAACTATCAGTCCAAACGCTGCCCGGAAAAGGAGTATTTCACTCTCCTCATCCTGCTGTGTAAAAAGAGCAGATTTTTGTCTCACCTTGCAAAAGAAAGAGTCAATTTTGTTCTTACACTGGAAAAAAAATGAATAATAGACAAGCCTGCTACTTAAAAGCAAAACTGTTTAGTGCCTCAGGGTCCAAACTTACAGCAAATCATGTTGCCCCAGCCAGTCCCTCTGCCCTAGCTGCCTATTGATCTGAACAAACCAAAGGGAAGCATTGGCACAGAGAACCAAAGCAGTTCTTTGAATGTTGCCCAGTTGGGGACAGCAGCCTCTGTGACACTGTGCCTTGCTCACTGGGCCAGATCAAGAGCCCGGGAGAACACTTCTTCTGGGTTTTCAGAAACCTTTGTTTTTATACCTCAGGAAATGCTGGTTGGTGGTGGGACTGTGAGCCCAGAAGTGCCACTGAAGTGTCACTGTGAGCAAACACACTTCTGGCCTCATGGTGGCCTAGAGTTCCGACATGGTGACTCTACAGTTCCCTCATGGTGGCCTACAGCTCCTCACAGGGGCATCACTGAGCTCTGCTCTCTGTGACACCAACAGGGCCTGAGGGAACACATGGAGCTGTGTCAGGGGAGGGACAGGTGGGGGTGAGGGCAAGGCTGTGCCCCAGAAGGCGGTGGGCATGGCACAGCTCCTAGGGCAGTAGGCACAGCCCCGAGTGCTGGAGCTCAAGGAGCGCTGGGCACTGCTCTGACATTGGGTTTGGATGATGCTGTGTGGGCCAGGGGTTGGATCCTTGTGAGTCCCTTCCAACTTGGGATATTCCCTGATTCCATTTTCAATGCAAATGCATCTTAAACTTGAACTTTGCATCTGTTGATCCCTGTGATGCTTATTAGGCCCAAAGGACTTGAGGTTGGCAAGTGCTGGTGTCCAACCTCACCTTAGCCCTGCAAGCGGCTGCAGACCAATGAACGCAACCTTTACGTGGGCACAGCCATCAGTTTGTTCCTAACTGCTCACAAGGTCATTCAGCTGCTAATTGACCTAATAAAAATTATCAAATTGAAATTTCCACTTTTTTTTTTTTAAACTGGAAGCTTACAGAGTGCAGGTAAATGAAGACAGAAAACAAGTCAAGGGAAACCAAAATTAACATCAGTCTTCTAAGAAGATACTGGCATGAATATGTATGATACATTACATGTTTGACTGATGAATGACCCATAACTCATCAGAAGTAACGGCTCACACTGAGTAATGGAGGTTCCTCTTTCAAGATGAAGCATTAGTCACTTAAATGCCTTCCACATCGCACTGCAAAAAGAATGCTGTGACTACTGACTTAACTGCTGTTTTCCTTATTAGAATTTATAAAAAATCATTCCCAATTTAAATATAGTGTCCCGTTAGTTAAAATAAATACTACAAAGCCAATTTCCTTGCATCTTTGCCTTTGCTGATATCACTGTCAACATTTGGCAGTTATCTGTCCAAAAGGTCTCATTCCCCATTGACAAGGACAGAGATCAAAACAAAGAAAGTTCCCAGGTGTGGGGAAAGCTGAAGAATGGGCTCAGCCAGTGGAACTTGAGTGCCCTCACCCTGAGCTTCTGTGATGCTCTGACACTCCAAGTGTTACAGCTTTGGTGACTCAGATGGTCTGGATGCTCATGGACACAAAGAGAACGAAGAATGGAATTGCTCTTCATTAGGCCAAATCCACGCTTGTTTTTTCAGATCAAGAAGTACATAGGAATTTTGTCCACACAAAAACTTAAGGAAATGTGCCACATTTTTGGTGTTTGCTCTGGAAAGTGATGATTCTATTCCATACAGTATTCCTAAACAATTCAAGTTCTGGCAATTTCTCTATCTTTCTCTTTGCCCATTAACTTTAAACAAAGAAATCTATGTCATCGTGTCCATCTACCATCCACCATTACCAGTGGTCAAAGAAGGTTTCACACTGCTTGTGGGCTGTCAGAGCAGGAGGAAAACAGGCAGGAACATCTCCTGCCTTCGCCACGCTCAGTGCTTCTGGGCTCCCAGCTGGAGAACCGTGGGTTTAGGGATGATTTTATGCACGCAGCTGCTGGCAGTGCCAGCGCATAGAGTGGGATGGGGAGAAAGGAAGGCTTGGAGCAGGAAGGTTTGGAGCCATCTGAGCCACCCTGGACATATGCCAGCAGCTCCAGGGTCTTCTCCGCATGCAGACACAACACAGAGGCAGAGCCGTAATGATTTTACACCCAGCCTTCTCATATACTCCCAAATTCTTCCCCTCTGAACCATTAGGCTAAAAGATAAAAAAGGCACTGTGTCGCAGCTACCGCGCGTTAAGTAAGATTGACTTTGTAAAGGTAATTTTGCTAAGGAATTCACCAAAAATTGAGGAAAATATCATTTGAGTGCTGCTAGTCTACTCAGGTTTGCAAAGCAGCACTGGAAAACCAAGCGCATAATGGTTTATGCTGCATTGTACTGCATTTGCTATTTGATGGTCTGGTAACACTTTAATAGTCTTGAATGAGCATTTAATTTAGATTTAATAGGGCAGCTTCTCTGTTGTAATTAAATATCAATTGATTGTTAAAAGAGCACTTACCAGATTTAATATATAAGAGATAAACCTGGTTTGCTGTATAATTAACTCAGAACACAAAAATAAAAGTGCAATTAAATTTCTAGAACACAGAACTTGTAAAAAAAAGTTTAGCAAGTTGGTGGACATGAGAGGAATTAAACAAAAACCATGTTAAATATTATGTTTAATAAGGATACTAAGATCAATTAATTGCCGTGGTTAACTATTGATGGTTTTGACCTTTGATGTAGAGATTCCTTTGAGATGGAAATCGAACAATGAAAGTGACTGTTCCCACTAGGCATGCATGGTACCAAGAGACAATTTTCTTCAAACAGGTATAGAAAAAATGTCACGCATCTGATGTAATTTTAATGGGCTTTGCAGCATGAATAGTGTTTATCTTATCTTTAAGAATTCAACCTTTTAAATATTCAGCTTCACCATAATTTACAAATAGGTACTTAATTGCTACTCCATACTCCACATCTATGCTTTAGCTATTACTCCTGGAGATTTATTTAATGGGGCCATTCTCTTAGAAATGGAACAACGGGAAGAGTCAGGCAGAGTGATGTTACTATTAGCCACAAAGAGCTGTCCATGTGCAGAGCATTAACCCTACATCAGAATCTGTTCCATCCAACCTGCTACAAGAAAACATAAACATAAATGATGCAAGCATTGCAGGAGTAATCTCAAAGCATGTTTCCATGGCTGGCTGTGCTCTGAAATGCCATTCCATTTGTGAAGCCCCTTGCTACTAAATTATTTTCTCCCTACCAGACATCACTGAGACTCTCTTCACAACCCTGCTGCCTACACGTCTTGCAGCGTGTCTGTGCTGCAGCAGCTGTGCCTGCAGCGTGCCTTCCTGCACCATGCAGCACACCACAAACAAACAACACAGAAGAACACAACTTTTGTTCCATCCAGCCCGCTGCCTTCTCAGTGCCCTCAAACATTTTGCTTAAGTTCATGGAGATAAAGTTTATTTCAACAAATGTCACTTCAAATGATGCAGTTGTGATCCCATTTTGAGATGCCAGACCCTGCTGGTGTGCATCACAGCACCTGGTCGCTCACCACCTGGCTGCAGAGGAACAGAGACAAGGGGCACCTGGAACCTCCACCAGGTTCTCCATGACATTCAGAGATGGGGCTTGCTTCCACAGCTGAGCCATGCTCATCTACCCCATCTCAGGATGGCAAATCCTTCAGGTGCAGGTTTGGCTGCACTGAAAACCATCTTTTTTTTCTTTCTTTCTTTCTTTTTTTTCTTAATTACTATTTCATTTTCCTTGAAATTACCTGTCAAAACCATTCCATGTGTTTGACAAAAAAAGCATAACCAAGATTGATTTTTTAGTCAACTCTTTCCTAAAAATGCCCAAGAAGGATGTGCTTTATAGAATCATAGTATCATAGAATCATAGAATGGCTTGGGTTGAAAGGGACCTCAAGGATCATCAAGCAGAGCTCTGCTCCTATTTCTGCTGTGGCAGAAGAACAGGCCACACTTACAGCACGTGGGAGCCAGCCTGGCAGGCATGGAGGGGAGCAGGCTCACCTGCAGGCTGGCAGTCTGCTTGAAAAGGCAGGGAGCTGGGAAGCAAATATTACTGCCTAAAAGATAATGGCAATGGCACATTTCAGAACATGGTGAAAATAATGGATTGGATTCACTGCTGGCATCAGAAGCTCTTGGTCTTCCACACACTTGCTTTCCCAATGCAGGAGGTGATTTCTGGGTGTTCTGAGCTTCCAAAGCCTTAGACATGTGCTAAAGAACCACAGTATCTGGGCTCTGATTGGAGCCTTGCACAGCTCCTGCCACAGGAGCTCTACACTGAGCCTCTGAGATCTACCCCAATATAAATACACATAAAATCTTCATTAAGGGCAAAAACATCCTACAACATTCTCAAAATAGATGAAGAATGGAGAAAACTCCCTCTCAATAGCTAGTGAGAAAAACCTAACCATTCAGTCCTGAAATTCCACTAACTGATGTGAGGGACAGCTGCTGCCATACATGACCTGCTCTGCTCACCTGGATAAGCTTTTTGTCCTAAGCTGCTTCCAGCCTCAAATGCACAATGCAAAACTGCAGTGAAGCAAAGCACTCCACTGGCATTACTTTTAGCACAACAGCAAGAATTATGCTTGGATGCTTTATATTTGATTTTAGGTCTAATTTCTCCCCAAAATGCCAGTAGAAAATGAGCGCCCATCTTCTGTAACTCACAGGGCAAGAAATATAGTTTACCAATATGTAGATGTTACTTTCACATAGTTCAAAACTAGCAAAGCTTAAAGGCTTTGCAGCTGGGCACCAAACTGATCCAGCTCCCCAGGAGAGTTAATGCAAAATCTCCCCCTGGCTTTTACAGGCATTAGAGCAGACCCCTCCACTGACTTTATAATCTACAGAGGGAAAATAATTGGGATTTCCAGCAAATTGGCTCAGCATTATTTTAACACTATAAATGTTTCTGCTTGGAAGCCGAACAAATGGCATGTTTTTCTCCCAGTCCAATGATAAAACAATTCCCATCATAAATAAATTGTTAAAATGCTTTTTGGAGAAGGTCCCAAGCCTGAAAGATGCATTTGCTAGGGATAGCTCTGAAGTGACTTTCTCATTTCAGAACACCTCATTTCCACCCAAGTGGTAATTGCTGATATGGTTACTTTCTAAGAGGCAGTATCTCTCTTTCTCCTTCCTTTCCTCCTGCCAAAAGCCATCCCACTCCTGTCTTTACAGCTATTTTCTCTCAGCACCCCTTTTATTATAGGGAGGAAGTAATTAAAAACAAACATTTCTAGCATTAGCACAACAGCAAGGATATCAATCAAGAATACAGCATTAAGAACTTCTAAAGCTACGGCTGCTCTTGTGTCTTACACTGAGCTCCTTCTCCTCAGCAACCAGCCATGGCCAGAGGCAGTGCCACAGCCCTGTGCTCCCAGAGCAGGGCAAGCTGCAGCACCAGCCCCTTCCTCCTGATAAGGGGTTATTCCTTAGAACGGAGCAGCTTGATTGGCCATCTGAAATGACAGTGAGACAGAGTGATGGAAGGCTTATTTCTCAGAATGTATGCAGGTATGGAAGCACTCTGCCTTCAGAGTGGAGTGGATGTGTTCTAGTTTCATTTCTTTTCTTTGTTGCTTTCTTTTTTTTCTTTTTCATAGAATCATAGAATGGCTTGGGTTGAAAAGGACCCAATGACCATCTAGTTTCAACTCCCTTCTATGTGCAGGGTCACCAACCACCGGACCAGGCTGCCCAGAGCCACATCCAGCCTGGCCTTGAATGCCTCCAGGGATGGGGCATCCACAGCCTCCTTGGGCAACCTGTTCCAGTGCGTCACCACCCTCTGGGTGAAAAACTTCCTCCTAAGATCCAACCTAAACCTCCCCTGTCTCAGTTTAAAACCGTTCCCCCTTGTCCTATCACTACCCACCCTCACAAACAGCCGTTCCCCCTCCTGTTTATACGCTCCCTTCAAATATTGGAAGGCCACAATGAGGTCTCCCCGGAGCTTTCTCTTCTCCAAGCTAAACAAGCCCAGTTCCCTCAGCCTCTCCTCATACATATATAACACATCCTCGCTGAAGCGTTACCTCGAACTGGTGGCATTTTCCCTCCCTAAACGAAGTTCTGAAGCACGCATGTGCAGCACAGCAGTGCCAGGCAAAGCAGCTGGGATGCTCCTGCTGCTGTGCCTTTCCTCCCTCACCTCCACTCCANAATGAAGTTCTGAAGCACGCATGTGCAGCACAGCAGTGCCAGGCAAAGCAGCTGGGATGCTCCTGCTGCTGTGCCTTTCCTCCCTCACCTCCACTCCATGCAAAGCCAAAAGCTGTGCAGGTGGGGACCATGCGTGCACTGCCAGGGACTCTTCACTAACAAGCACCTTCATTAGCATTCACTTTTCATCAGCAGAAACCAAGCTCCCTTTATTTCTTTCTCTTGCAGGAAGAACAAACAAAAGCTTTATTATTCTCTGCATTGTCTGCAGAAGTCAGACAACACTTTGGCTTCGATGAAGATCAAATATTAATGCTGTACTCCAAGTAGGATTTTTGAAGCTATCAGCAGCTCATGTTGTTGAAAACAGTGGCAAGAAAAAAGTCTTCTCAGAAAAGTCCTTTAAAGTGTGTGACACTCACAGATGAAAAACAGTGGGTTGTTGAATGCAATTTTTGAAGAAATTGAGTGAATCTCCGGTAGGTCAGGCAGAATTCCATGCCCAATAACAGGCATGGAAGGCAGTGAAGCAGGGATTCATTTTCAGATAGGGAACTTCAGAAATGAGCAGGGAGGGGAGGTGGCAGAGTGCCTGCCCATGGGGCATGCTGGCTGCTAGGGCTCTGCTCACAGCCACAGCCTTACAGTGAATAACTCAGCCTTGGACGGAGCAGAGCTGCCTGCTGACACTGCCCATGCTGACTGCTCCTGTAGCATTGTCCCCAGTGGAAGAATATCGCTTATTTCAGAGAGCAGGAGGAGGTGGAAATGTCTGTTTACCTGAATTAATAATAATAATAGTAATAATAATAAAAATTCTAGCTGGGCTTTTCTACTGATGTAAATATTTGGGCACATCAGGAGCATCCTGGGCAGCCTGGTTTAGTGGTTGGCGACCCTGAACATAGCAGGGGGGTTGAAACTAGATGAGCATTGTGGTCCTTTTCAACCCAGGCCATTCTATGATTCTATGATTCTATGATCCTTCTGACTTTCCAGGAGGTCTAACACTCAGAATCTTCTCCACACCAAAACTGAAGGTGACAGTGTCACCACTCCATCTCATCCTGCTCATGTCAGATGCTGAAAACACTTAAGAAATGTTAACAAAGGTGCTTAATACCCAAGAATGACCATCCTGGGTCAGACCCAAGGTCTTCCAGGGCTACCCAAATGCAACTGTGCCCACCCCAGCTTCTGACTGGGAGATCCAGGCTGGATGTGGCTCTGGGCAGCCTGGTCTGCTGGTTGGCAACCCTGCACATAGCAGAGGGGTTGAAACTAGATGAGCATTGTGGTCCTTTTCAACCCAGGCCATTCTACGATTCTAGGACCCGCAGAGTGGGAGGTGTGACAAACCCACGGCCTGCTCAGAAGACATGAGTTTCCCTGCAGAATTGGGAATAATAAAGACTTTGAAAACTCTTTGGAAAACAGTGTTATAATTTACAAAAATGTATCCTCAAATCTTTCAAGAAGGGACCATAAACAAAACGTGCATTCCCTCTGAAAGCTAGACCTCTAGATGTATTCAGTTCCCAAAGAGGACCACTTTCATTAGGTTGGCTGCTAATTAAGGATTTTTTTCACTTTGCTGATCTACAAACGGATTTTTTACTCTCACTGCCTTCCCTGTACATCTCAAAGAAACCAGAATGTATTCTTTCAAAGTCCTTCAGAATCCCTTACAGTTCTGCAACATCCGAGATCACAGAGAAATAAAGCAAGAACAGAGTTATAGTGAATGTAAATGTGAGCAAGAGACTGTGCTTCATCTTCCTCCTCAGTGAGGCACCGGAGAGCAGAGCCATGGACATACTGCTCTCAGTCGTCAGATCCCTGCTACTGCACACACCTGCATGGCAATTACCTGCGTGCTGCACTGCATCACCTCACTCACACTGACGAGGGAGGCAGATTGGACTCATTCGAATTGTTCTCCTGTTGTCTGCAAAAAGTTGCCATAAAAACATGATGAAATGTATGTTGGTAAGGAGCAGCTTAGGGACATCTGATGGCATTAACCCTTTATCAGCCACACTTGCACAAAACTCTGCCATGCTTTTACGCACAGGCAATCTGCACTTTATACTCCACTGATTTATTCTGTTCTAACAACATAGTTGGTGCAATGGAACTACAGCTACGGCGAACTGAGGAGCAAATCAAATGTCTGGTTTTCATTTTAAAGCAATGCTTCTGCCTTTGGGATGACTCAGATGCTCTTCTTCACCATCAGCTCACTGTATTTGGGCTTAGCCTTTTCCTGCCCATGTGGTATTACATGAGTCTTGAAATGCTCGATGTGTTTTTGCAGCGTGGGATCTGTCATTGCACCGTGGCTCTTGGCGTGGACACTGGAGCACCCAGTCATCCCCAGGCTGATAGAAATGTTAAGGGGAATCAGACTGAACAAGCACAGAATCATAGAATGGCCTGGGTTGAAAAGGACCACAATGCTCATCTAGTTTCAACCCCCTGCTATGTGCAGGGTCGCCAACCACCAGACCAGGCTGCCCAGAGCCACATCCAACCTGGCCTTGAATGCCTCCAGGCATGGGGCACCCAGGACAGGACAGGAGCTGTCTCAGCCTCTGAGCACTGACAGTGCAGGCAGACTCTCAGTAAGAGAAACTGGCCCTATTTCTCAGAGAAATAGTGAAATTAAGGGTCATTGTCAGAAAGGAATATAATTCGTGGAGCAAACAGGTATTTATATTTCACTAAGTGATTCCTAAAACCCTGCTTTATCCCAGTGAGATGTCACTAACATAACACAGGCACCAAAGATATTCTGTTCCCTGTGCCTGACGTGCTGCCACTGACATCCTTGTCTGGCAGCTGTCCTTCAAATTAACAAACAAGTCTGTTTCCAGATGGACACACACAATGCACGGCCCTCATCCCAGCTCAGAGAGCTGACCAGGCACAGCCCTGCCTGCAGCATCCTCCAGAACTGCCCATTTCTAAGACATGCCCCATGCTGAGAGCACCTTCCTGGGGGCTTCCCTACGCTCACCATAGAAAGGCCCCAGGTGACCTCTGCCTGTCAAGGCTGTTCTAGAGGACGAGCTCCCAAAAATGAGAAATGCAAATGGCACTCTGGGTGCCCTGAGCGAGCTGTGGCACTGGGATGGGAGCTGCAGGGGTTTTTGTCTGCACCTTCCTGCTATGGAAAAGCTGGATCAGCACAGCTCCGTTTCTAAATCACAGAATCATAGAATCATAAAATCATAGAATGGCCTGGGTTGCAAAGGACCACAATGCTCATCTAGTTTCAAGCCCCCTGCGATGTGCAGGGTCGTCAGCCACCAGACCAGGCTGCCCAGAGCCACATCCATGCAGATAAGCAAAGGGAATGATGACCAACCTACGCTTCCTCCCATTATCCTTGTGCTTTTTAACATCAGTGTTCCATCCTCCTGAAACAATCTGAATCCAGAGTCACCCTGAGCACACCGAGCCCCCCAAAATAACCTGTGTGATGGAGTGATAAAGGAGGAGCAGTACAAGCAGGGAGACACGAGAGGAGCAGCCACTATCTGAGGCACATTCCCTCTGGATCTGCAGGCTTTGAAGCAACTCTCCATCCCTCTGCTAGTGCAACAACTCATCCCCTCCCAGAAAAACAGAATCAAATATATAGATATAAAGGGAGAGGGAAGCAGAAGGCACAGGAGAAAGACCAACCACAGATGCAGCCTAACAGCCATATCAAACACATTCCTGTCTGCCAGCTCCTCCACCATCCTGGTGCTACCATTAAGACAAAAATCTGGCCCTTAGCATGGATGAGTGCTCCAATGACCTTTAGATGACATTAATTTGTTGTGGCTTCTTAAAGTAGATTTCAATTATTGCAGATTTTTAATACCGCTGGGGAAAAAACAGAAGCCTGTCAGCATTGGCTGATCTGAAATGTGATGTAATTATCATCCAGCCTTAGTAAAGGATTTTAAATTAAAGACAACTTGGTCTGTAAATACTTTGTGTCTAGATTATTGTTCTCTTTTTCTAATGGCTTTTGGCACAGGCCTTGTCAGTGGTTTATTGTACAACCCTTTGGCTGTGACAGTGTCTTCTATGAATAAATCATACACTTCACTAAGCACCAGGCAATGGCAAAATGCAACAGCAGATGAAATAAGCAATAAAGAACCATTACAGCTGCCTGTTCTCCTCTACAGGTTTACATCACCATCTGATTTAATTTCCTATTTGTAAAAGCACAGCTCGCTACAATGCCATTATGAAATAAAATCGTAAAATGTTCACACGGGCACAAATGAAAAGTGAGGCACCTGCTCAGTTATGAGGTATTTGCTCCCTCAGCAACGTTGCTCAGCATCTTATTGGTGCGCTTGGGCCAGAAAGACACCGGAGGATTTAAGGAGAATGAAATCCCTTGGGCACATTACTGCTGCAACTGCAACGCGCCAGACCTGCATGCATCCTGCAGCTTAGATCTGCTACAACCTGCAGCTGGCAATGGGAGGGCATGAAGCAGGAGACATTTCCTTTCTGTTCCAGCTGCAAGGTGCCACTGAGCATCCCTAGCTCTGGGGCTGGACACACCGTGGTGACTCCATGGCTGCAGAAAGCCCCAGCCCTCTGGAGCTCCCTGCTCCCCCAGCTTGGGGCACTGAGGATCACAGAATCATAGAATGGCTTGGGTTGGAAGGGACCTCAAAATTCCAACCCCCTTGCTGTGGGCTGTTGCCAACCACTAAATCAAGCACCCAATCAGGCTGCCCAGGCCCCCACCCAGCCTGGCCTTGAACACCTCCAGGGATGAGGCATCCACAACCTCTCTATTGCTGGATGAGAAGAGCAACACCAGGATGATTCATCCCCATTTGTTTATCCACTGCCTCTACCACCCTTCCAGACTAATCCTTTCCTGACATGTCAGCCCATGCAAGGGGTCATGCAGGTAACACTGAAGGCAAAGTCCCAGGAGATGTCACTGTGCTGTAGGAAAAAACCCTCTTTGCCAGTGGTCATAGCTGTTCTGCAGTCTTATTGTGGAAACATGGTGCTTTGCAGAATTGATTTGGCTCTCCATCCATTTCTCTATTTCTCTTCCTAACCATCCTTTATCAACGTGAGTGGCCATAACTGTCTGGGCATTTTTGCTGACTGCATTTATTTCAGAATGGCTCTGAGCAGATGTGCACTTATGGTGTGCCTCAGCCTGACACCACCGTAAGTGCATGATATTTCACCAAGCAAAGATACAACTGAAAACTTCATCCATTTACTGAGATAGAGCTCTACATGCCTCAACTGTGTGAAAATACCAGCCATGACATTTAGTTGTGTTCTTAAGCGAAAGCAGCAGGGATTACTATGAGAAAATGGATCCCAAATCCAAACTTGCTGGGCCAAAGACACCAGCCTGTACCTATGCGTGCACAACAGCTGCTCACCCAACAGGCATCAGCTCATACGCAAGCAGGAACAAATACTAGGGCACGCCACAGAGACTTGGGGTTCTCTGGCTTTTGCATGGCAATGGGGAGAGACATGGTGGGGAGCGTGGTGAAAGGGCAGTGCCAAAGTGGGCACATCTTCCCTGCTCCCAGATAGCCCCTGCTATTGGCTGTAATTCATTCAAGCTAGGATCACTGCTCCCAGGCTCTTTTTCCTCCCCACAATGAAGAAGAGCATCCCCGAAGGCACTGTGGATGCTACATCTGGCTTTGCTAAGAAGATTGTGGATCTCATCAGGCTACTCAATTAAAACAAGCCGCTGCTCCATGTGTCAGCCTCGTGCAGCCCACTGCACTCCTGGGTGGCTGCATTTCCATGCCCACGGTGTCAGCTGTGGGATTTGCAGGGAAGGCATCACCCAGGTGCTGGGGACAGCTGCCAGGAGTGCCTTCCAGCAAAGCTCTGGGACAATACCGTGTCTCCACACACACAGCACATCATGGCCTGGTCAGGAGATGTGTGTTTCTGCTGCCACTTAGTGCCTAGCCCTGCAGTGGATGGCTGCTAACACCACTCCCTTGGCCTCACTGGAACCCTCTTGGTGGGATAAAACTCTCTCTAATGGTAAACTACATCTCTAACATTTGTCCAGGTGGGTATTTTCAGTTTACACTTAACATACAAGCACTGACCTTTCAAAATGATTTTTATCTAACAAAGCTGAGATAGGGACAAGCAAATGGAAAGCTTGTTTCTACATACTGATTTACATTTACCACCAGCTTCTGTTAAGCTCCTGGAAATCCCAAGACCTTCAGCTGCTGCAAATGGGGCATTTGCACCAATGTCCCCTTCAGTGCAGCCCTGCCAGCCCTGCTCCACGTGCTCACTGAGACATTTACCTTATGCAAATACATTATAAAAAGTCTTTTGCTTTTTTTATACTGAATATTTAGGGCATAGAATCACAGAATCATAGAATCATTAAGGTTGTAAAAGATGTGTCGGATCACCTCGTCCAACACCAACCCATCACTAATATCCAATCTGAACCTCCTCTGACTTAAGACAAGCAGCATCCATGCAGCAAAAGTGTCCTGGCCCCTCCTGCAGCTAATGCAGCTGTACCTGAATGCCCTTTCACTTGACCCACGCTTTGTGCTTTTGTCCTTTTGCTTTTTCCTATGTCTGTAGTGCTCTCCTATGCCCTTTTCTTTAGAGCTCTAATTTACTTTTTACTTTCTGCACTATTCCTTTCTGCTCAGAGTCAATAAAAGAGCTCTTGGTTTAGCCACTCTGGTCACTCACTGTCCTTCTTATTGCTCCTCTGCACTGGGATGGATTGCACAAGTGCCCTTAATAGCATTTCTTAAACAACTGTCAACTTTTGTGAACTCTTTCTTCATTTGGTTTTGTTTCCCAAAGGATCTTACCAGCCAGTTCGTTTGATTGGACTTTGTCCTGTTGAAGGTCATTGCTTTTGTTGTTGGTTTTTAAAAGGTTTTAGGGGGATTTTATTTTTCCATTTTCTGCACTTTTTCTTCATCCATGGCCTTCCAAAGGATCACGACCTCCGTATTTCCTGGCCATGCTCCCAAGTTACCTTCCACTGTCATGCCCTCAGTCAGCTCGTCCTGCTGCTCAGCATCAGAACTGGAAGCTCCCTTTTCTTTATCCATCTTAGGTGACTGAACATCAGCTCTAACACCTTTCCCAGATGGCTCACAGCCAGTTCACTAACAGCCAGGGCAAAACGGATAGCACAGGAGCATTGGCCCATGGCCAGCCTGCTGGGTGCTTGGAACCACAGCCCAGGGCAGCCTTCAGAATTGTTCAGCACCTCCTCTTCCACTGCCACTTTTGAAAGGTTGAGAAGTGTTTTAAGGTTTAATTTCTTTCCAGAGCTACAAACAAAACTCCATTCTCCAAAAAGCATTCTCCAACTGCTGTCGCTCAGATCACGCTGCAAACAGGCAGCTGTAACTGGGCTAACTGCTCACCTCTTGGAGACAGCCTTTAAATTATTTCAAACTTATGACAAAATGCAATGGCTCTTAATCTGCTGTAAAACAACCACAAATAAAAGAATAAAAACTTACAACAAATCTCAGTGCATCTCTACTCCTCGTCCCAGAACACAAAAGCAAGTTAGTGGCTCTCTGCTCATGGAAGATTCTGTCTTTTGCAGCATGCTAATAAATTTTTAAGAGCATCTCATGTAACTACGAAACACCAAACATGGAAAGTGCATTTGGCAGAAGCCTATGAATGTCAGTAAGATGCTAAGGATGATAAAATCAGGCACCTTTTTAGTGCCTGCCGTTAACTCCAAGAGCTTTATGTGCCGTAAGAGGTCAGGTATATTGGAAGAAATGTTTGGTTTCCATCTCAATAACAATTATAACATTAAATCCCTTTTTAGATGTTGGGATCTAAGGAGAGAAAGGAGTCTTTACTTGCAGAATAGCATCTCTTGCTTTAAGTGGCAAAAACCAGAAACCCACGTCTGCTTTAAAGAATAGAATTTATTGTTCCATCAAATTTATTGTCCCATAATTACTGATAAAGAAACACTTGTATGGGAAATCCTCAGAGCCACAGCTTTACAGCTCTATAATGAGCAAATACAGGGATCTCAGCCAGGATGAGAACCTTCTCCTTTCATTTTTATGTGCAGTTTTAATTTGAAGCTTCAGTTGTATCTGCAGACTCCTCTCTGCTTTGTGCTGCTTCCTAATCTGCCTTTCTCTTGCCTTCCTGTCCATTCATGCTCCATTCCCTGCCCCCCCCAGCATGCCAGTCCCCAAGCCCAGCTCTGTCCCCATCCCACCCCACAGTGGGGTGGTTGCTTCTAGAACATAGAGTCACACTCCCATTCAGCAGCCATCCCTGGCGCTCAGCATATGCTTACACACTGGTCCTGCCCTTATAAATGGGGACCTTCACCTTCACAGCTGCCTCCTATCTCCATAACCCCGCTACCTCAGAGCCCCCTCATTCATATTCCAAACACACTCTTACTTCTCTGCTCCCCTTTCCACCAACACACTGAGCTGTGCCAGCTGCAGTGTTTCCCAGAAGAGTCAGTGGGAGCAGACTAGCTGCATCCTTAGGCACCTAATGACCTGCAAAATCCAGCCTACAGTTGCTTTATGCTTGTATTTCCCAGGGGGAGCCCTTCCTATTGTGTTTTTTCACCTTTGAGGTTTTTAACCAACTGAAGGCTCTACGACATCCAACATCCATAGGAGCCCAGGTTGCATAACACACCCAGGCACCCAACATGCACCTCTGCATCTCGTGCAGCTCCTGCTTCCCTGTCACCCAACAGCCCCAACTTGCTCCCACCAAGACCAAATGTTTCCCAGGGAGTTTAAGAAGCCAATAAGCTGGCTTTATCACCGCCATTTAGTGGCTATGTGCTCTCTCTCTGGCCACGTTTCTTGCTATCAGTAAGATGGAAGTGACCAGCTTTGAAGAGCACACATTGATTCATAAATCCTGCTCAGCAGTGCTGGAGCTGCTGAGTGCATAAAGTCTGATGTGGGAATTGCTTTTGTTATCATGGGGAGAAAAGAGCACTGCTTTAAGGTCTTCAAAATTTCTTGAGCTTCGCCCATTTTATCTGAGATGATGGAGGCATTACAGGGCCATCACTTTCTGTCTGTATTGTCCAGCAACCTCTGCAGTTACAATTGTCCCAAAGCTGCAGGAAGGGATAAACTTCACCTACAGTATCTGTCAGCTCTTTGTCACTCTGCCTGAATACACCACTGCTGCAGGAAGCCTTCCCTGTAATCCAGACCAATAGTCCAAAACCATCTTTTGAATCACAGAATCACACACAGAATGGCCTGGGTTGGAAGGGACCTCAAGGATCATGAAGCTCCAATCCCCCTGCCGCAGGCAGGGCCACCAACCTCCACATTTCATACCAGCCCAGGCTGCCCAGGGCCCCATCCAACCTGGCCTTGAGCACCTCCAGGGATGGACGGGGCATCCACAGCCTCTCTGGGCAGCTGTTCCAGCACCTCACCACTCTCATAGGAAAGAACTTCCCCCTGACATACAACCTCAGTCTTCCCTCCTTCAACTTCAAACCATTTCCCCTTGTCCTGCTGTTATCTACCCTTTCAAAGAGTTGGCTCCCCTCCTGTTTATAGGCTCCCTTTAGGTACTGAAAGGCTGCAATGAGGTCACCCCGCAGCCTTCTCTTCTCCAGGCTGAACAAGCCCAGCTCCCTCAGCCTGTCTTCATAAGGGAGGTGCTCCAGCCCCCTGATCATCTTTGTGGCCCTCCTCTGGACCCTCTCCAACAGCTCTCTGTCTTTCTTTTTGAAATGGGTTCTGTATCATTTGGTCGTGCACTTTACTCTGGATTTTCACAATTTCCCATTAGCAAACACTCAAGACATCAAGTTTGCTTGGCTAAATAGATGTTTGGCTCTGCAAACCCACTGGTGCACGTTGCACAGCTGTTTAACCTCCCCCCACATCCTGTTGGTTAATGCACTGGACCACAATGTTCCCAGGAAATGCCTGCTAGCTGGGAACTCTCAGAAAGCACAGAGGTTGGAAAAGCTGTTCCCATCTCCTGTTCTAGAAATAGCTGCAAGGTTGGTTATTCCAAACTCCCCAAGCACAGTGCACGAGGTGGGTGCACAATTAACAGAAACATCACGCACCTCAATTAATTCAAACTTACATGAGCAATAAATGCATCATTTGCATTATTACCAACATACAATTTAAGAGGCATGTTTGGATATGAATCTAACATGATAGCTTTAGTACATTAATTAGATAATTGCTAAACATACTAATTGATTTTTAATTAGAGAGAGCTAAGCTTGCAGCGAAGCCAAGACTGGCAGACTTCTCTGTCATTAGAGAACAAAAGGAACTTCATCAGCGCTTCTGCATCCCCAGACTCAGACGTGCTCTGTTTTCTGTACCTTCTTCTCCAATCTCTTATAAACACACCACTATTTCCCCATCCAAAGATCCTCAGTTAGAAGAGAAGCTGTTTAAAAAGCCATCCCAGGAGAAAGAGGCTTCAGCAGTTTAAGTTTTCTGCCTGTAAACATTAAGTTCAGGACCTCAAAGAGCCACCTCAGGGATTTGCCACCAGGAAATAGATTTCAGTTTCCTTTTTGACTTAGGCTTAGACAGCACAACAGGTCCTGTGCATGAGCACAGCAGTTGGCCAGCAAAGAGCCCACGGTGCCACTCATCAGAGGAGCTCACAGCAAATCCCTATCATCTGGGGCAGTGGCAATAAGAACACTGCTATGCAGCCAAATGTGGGCTGAAGAACCTTCTCCCCATCTTGCAGAACAGTTTTCAGGAGGGACAGCTTTATAGGACTCAGAGTGCACAAGACCAAGGCCCTGGTGCATGAAGTTCTCTCCTGGCTGCACTGTTAGCTATGCAAGAAACACGCTGATCTAAAAGCAGCTCGAGGCTCTGCCTTTTGCGTTGCCCTGTGTGCATTCTACCATCAGACGTCACATTATTTGCACCTGCACTTGCTCTGCAGATCCCTGAAATCAGGGCATGAGGACAGTTTTAGAAACAAATGCCGCTTTTGACCTGCCAGTTTTTAGCAAGGATGGTGTGCAAGAAGGAGCTGAAGCAATACATCTGTTCCACCCCCCTTCCTCTGTAACCCCTGCCTGCCCAAAGCTGTGCTATACTATAGCAAATGGAAAATTGCTCTCATTTCTTTCTTATAAACAAAAGAGCCTGCCCAGAGGGAAGGACATCTTCAATGCGAAGTCCCTGGGACTGGCCAGTGGGCAGGAGAGCCCGCAGCACTGTTGGGATCATGGCTTTAAGGGCTTTTAAGCTCAGCTCCATCCCTGGTGAGATGAGTCTGGCCCTTCTTCATCCACGGGAGCCATCAGAGAAAAGAGCTGGTTGCATCTTCCTCTCTTTCTGGCTAACAAAAGCCACCTGCTGTCAGTCTCCATCTGCACTGGATGTCCTGTCTGCTCTGCTTGCCTGGCTGAGGGTCATCTCCATGATGTTTGTGACAGTGACAGGAGACACGTACACAGGGATGCATAAGGAACAGAGGAAGAGAGAGCATGGATGGAAGGAAGAAGAGAGAATTTGTTTTGGCTTGTGGAATTTCAGGGAAAAAACTACATAAGGAATCTCATACTAAATATTGAGACAGCTGCAAAGTTCTCCAACATGTCCAAATCCACACAAAGGAACAGCATCTCCACACTAAAACATTGTTCTCTTCAAGATAAATCTGCAGCGGGAGCATTTTTGGACCAGAAGAGTGCTCCCCACAGAGGGTAGAAGCCACCCACTACCCCAAATGGAGCCTTGTTCAGTTTCCTGGACCCTGCCTCCACCCTGCCTAGCCTGTGGATGAGATCTGTGATCTGCCCTTGGTCAGGGGATGACTGCTGCACACACTGGAGACCTGAAATGCATTTTAACGCCTATTACTCCAGTACTGCAGCCACCTCTAAGAAGGCAAATCTCTGACAGCATATTGGCAACTTATTTCTTTCCTGCATAGTTCTAAATATGACGGTTCAGAGATGAAGCTCTCGCATTCAAGAATCCAGTACTGAGGTGTATTTTTCTTGTTCTTTCATAAAATAATTTATTTCCAACAAAATGACTCTCACAAAGCCTTGGAGGGGTCATCCACACCCCTGCCCAGGCCAGTCAGCTCCCCTCAGCCACATGGATGAGCTGGTGCCCGTGTTCACCGTCAGGTGCTTCCAGTCAGCCACCAGAATGGGCTTCAGACAAAGTGATTCACCCAACACAGCCTCAGAAAGGAAGAGAAGGTGAGTGCATCTTGGGCTCCATTCTGCCCACGTTTTGCCACTGGGGCTGCAGGCTCCCTCCCCTTGGAAAGACCAGCTTTTGCCATGGTCTGCAGTAATGAGTAACATCCCAGACATCAACGGCCAGGAAAGTGACACAGTTGGAATGTTCCTCTGCAGGTAAAACAGTGACTGAACACCTAACCCCCAAATTTCTGGCTGACCTCCCAGGACCTGCTGAAGATTCCTGTTATTCCTTGCTGCATTCTCACTCCAACACCTATCTGCACCTGTATTTTTTCGGCCATCAATGCTCCATTATGCTACTGCCCAGTCACTTGTCTCACCCTCCTGGGTCACAACTGAGCATTTGTATTTATGAAACTACAAAGCTCCTATGAAAACAAACCCTTAACAGTGAACAAATCAAACTAAATCTGCAGAGACTGAAACACTGCACTTCATCTCAGGCTATGGGATGGAGCAACAGAGAGCAGGACAGAAAATGATGCTCCAGCCTGCTCCTCAGAGCAGCTTGTACCCTGGAGACTCATTACACAGCTGTTCAGCAAAAAACACCCCATATTTCAACCTCACCTCTCCACCTCCCATGTAAACACCATTTACTAAAAGCTTGTGCTTTGCTCCATTCCTCCGAACACTGCATGTGTCATAACTCAGCCTCTTCCTCATCTTTTTGGCCACGCATCCATCCCAAGCCTCTCCTTTCAGCCCCGTACAACTCGGCACCCTGAGACCCAGTCAGAGAATCACAGAATCACCAAGGTTGAAAAAGACCTCCAAGACCATCCAGCCCAACCACTCACCTACCACCCATATTTCCCACTAACCCATGTCCCTCAGTACCACATCTAAGCGGTTCTGGAACACCTCCAGGGACAATCCCAGGTGCTGGCAGGGCTTCCCAGTGTAGATGCAAACACGGCACTGCCCAGGCCTTGTTACAAGGGGAACAAGCTGCTTCAGAGCGCTTCCACAACAGTATTGTTATTTCCAACTGGGGGGAAATCCTCTTCCTTTCTCTTATGGCAGACACCCACCACCCGGCTTTGGATATAGAAATGGTGTCTTAACACAGTGTTGTCTTTGTTTGAGTTTCACTCTGTTTGTCTTTTTCCAGCTTTTTTTTTTCCTTTTCTTTAAGACTGTTGTACTGATTTTTGGAGCTTTTGTGGTGACAAGACGTGACAGAGTGAGGGCCAGCACATACCTTGGAGGGGAGCAGCACCCCAGAGAATTGCCAGGACAGCCGCCAAAAAAATGGGGAAAAGCACTTACAAGTATTTTATGTGAAATTCTGTCCCAGTAAATCCAATGGGAGCTTGGCGCACTGGCTTCAACAAGCACAAAAGGATCTTGCTTTCAGGCTTCAGAAGCCAACATGTGGATGACTAACGCCTGTGCACCACACACGAGGTTTTATAAATGCAGCAACACTGCCTTACTGATGAATGAACTGCAGATGAATTTACCACGACAAGGTCTGAAGCTGCTGGTGCTCGGAAGTGCCACCACTCATCACAGCGCTGCTGATGCCAAGAGGGTGAATTGGGCTGTGAATCTGCACTGACAGCACTGTTTGGAAATGAGACAATTCAGCACCCTGGGACACACTGAGGGGAGAACTGCAAAAGTACATTTATGTATTCTCAGCAACTCAAAGGAAATCATCCATACCTATCATAATGACTGATGGTAGCAGCATAGAGACACGCCCGTCCCTGAAGGTGTTCAAGGCCAGGTTGGATGGGGCCCTGGGCAGCCTGGTCTGGTATTAAATGTGGAGGTTGGCGGCCCTGCCTGTGGCGGGGGGGTCGGAGCTTGACAATCCTTGAGGTCCCTTCCAACCCAAGCCATTCTGTGACTCTGTGATTCTGTGACACAGGATGCAGCACAGAGCGGCAAGGAGTGGGTCTGCTCATCACAGATTCATCTCCACATTAGTTTGCTAATTTAAAAGAGGCTGGAATGTAAGCCCACCTCACCTTGCTTGCATCCCCTTTTACAGCTGCTGGTGCCCTAGGAGCACAGTGCATCGCTCCCAGGGCAGAGCTGGGGTCCTGCAGCAGGTCTGTAAGGGACAGGTGCTGCTGGGGTATGGGCATGGCAGCTTCTGCCTCTGCTCCAGCTCTCTGCAGGCTGGAAATCCATACCTGCATCTTAAAAACATGCAAGGTGATAACAGCTCACAGTCTGTGACAGACCATTGTTGACACTTCAGGAGGACACTCTCAAAGAAATAAATAAGCCTACTGTAAACTCAGCAAACTGCAGTTTTGCAGTTTTTCACCGAATCACAGAATCGTAGGGGTTGGAAGGGACCTCCAGAGATCATCGAGTCCAACCCCCCTGCCAAAGCAGGTTCCCTACACCAGGTCGCACAGGTGGGCATCCAGGTGGGTCTTGAATATCTCCAGAGAAGGAGACTCCACAACCTCCCTGGGCAGCCTGTTCCAGTGCTCCGTCACCTCACCGTAAAGAAGTTCTTGCGCACATTGGTGCGGAACTTCCTATGCTCCAGTTTCTGGCCGTTTCCCCTTGTCCTGTCTCCACACACTGCTGAAAAGAGTCTGGCCTCGCCGCTTTGCCCCCCACACCTTAGATATTTATAGACCTGGATCAGGTCCCCTCTCAGTCTTCTTTTCTCAAGGCTAAACAGCCCCAGTTCGCTCGGCCTTTCTCCATAGGGAAGATGCTCCAGGCCCTTCACCATCTTTGTGGCCCTCCGCTGGACTCTTTCCAAGAGATCCCTGTCTTTTTTGTACTGGGGAGCCCAGAACTGGACACAGTACTCCAGATGAGGCCTTACCAGGGCAGAGTAGAGGGGGAGGATCACCTCCCTCGACCTGCTGGCCACGCTCTTTTTAATGCAGCCCACAATGCCATTGGCCTTTTTGGCCACAAGGGCACACTGCTGGCTCATGGCCAACCTGTCGTCCACCAGGACACCCAGGTCCCTCTCTGCAGAGCTCCTCTCCAGCAGGTCATCCCCCAACCTGTACCGGTGCATGCAATTATTCCTCCCTAGGTGCAAGACTCTACACTTGCTTTTGTTAAACCTCATCTGGTTTCTCACCGCCCAGCTCTCCAGCCTGTCCAGGTCTCGCTGAATGGCAGCACAGCCTTCATGTGTGTCAGCCAATCCTCCCAACTTCGTATCATCAGCAAACTTGCTGAGGGTGGGTTTTCTAGTGTTTTCTAGGGTTTTCTAGTGGCTTTGCCAACTGCTTTTTTTAAAATCCAACAACCTTACACTTTTTGTGCTAAGTTAGAGTGTGTTTTCATCAGCAAGGAAAAAGGTGATGTCAGACGGAATCACAGAATCATAGCATCATAGAATGGCCTGGGTTGAAAAGGACCACAAAAATCATCTAGTTTCAACCCCCTGCTATGTGCAGGGTTGCCAACCACAAGACCAGGCTGCCCAGAGCCACATCCAGCCTGGCCTTGAATGCCTCCAGGGATGGGGTATCTACAACCTCCTTAGGCAACCTGTTCCAGTGCGTCACCACCCTCTGGGTGAAAATCAAATCAAAATGCTTCAGAGGAGATCCACCAGCTGCTTGCTTTCAGCACACACCAGGCACCAGCAGTGCTGTGCACCTCCCTGCAGCTACAAGACACACCACATGCTTCTCCACCTGCATTTCTCAGCGAATTGGCTGCTTGGCCAGTGCCACTTTACTAATCCAAGGCTGCCAACATCCTGTAGAAATCAGTATGCAACAGCAGAGCCCGGCTTCAGCTGGGTATGTGGGGCATCTGCATGCAGGGCGCTTTGTCTCGAGGAGACCACGTGCTGAGGATCTCCAAGGAGTAACAGACACAGATATGCCAAGCAGCACAGCCTCAGCAGGTGTGACAACATGTGGTGGGGTCAGATGGCACTCCGTGTCAGATGGCACACCAATGTCAGATGGCACTCCATTTCAGATGGCACACCGTGTCAGCACAGCTACGGCTGCCTCTGGGCTCTCAGCACAGGAGAAACTGCAGAAATAAGCAATCTGAAGCAGAAGCTGCACCTTTACAGCCACAGGTCCGAGCTCTGAGTGACAGCAGAGTGATGGTGTGTGGATGTAACGGCACACTGCCACACAGCCTGGCTCTGACACAAGCCTGCAGTGCCTGCACAGAACACATGCAGGATGTCTCAGACTGTCTCCTGAGGGAGAGGGATTTCCATCTGCTTTTTAGAAAATAGAACCAGAAGAAACTTCAGAATTGTAATTTTCTTTCAGCAACAGCATGTGGATTCCATTATGCAGCTTCTAGAGGGACTGCTGACAGTTCTGGATGGATGCTGGCAAATGGATGTATTGTTTCTTCACTATTTTCCAAGCAGACAACTCTCAACCCCTAGTGTTATGGCACACTAGGTGCAGAGGAGATGGGAAATAAGATTAATGACACAACACCATGCAAATGGCTGAAGTGAGGAGGCCAGAAGGTCCACCTTGCCCCACATTGCTTCAGGCAGAGGACAGCAGCATGTGGGCAGCAGGGGAGCGACCCTCAGCATGCCCCAAGCCAGAGGCCATGCCTGCATCTTTGCTTTTAATTAACAGACAATAAAACCTGACGAGTGAGATATGCCACTGACCAGTGGTAGAAGACAGACAAAAGCATATGGCATACATAAAACAGTGACCGGAGACAGAGCCCAGCATTCCCTGATGAACTTAAAGAGGTGAGGGAAGAAATCATTTTCTCTCAATATTCCTGGCAGTGGCAAAGCCGAGAATTCAATACTGACTATTGGTCTCATCCTCTCATTTCTAAAAGGGAGCTGAAAAATAGGAGTGGAGAAGAACTAAAGAAATTACTCAAAGACTGGGAAAAATGCCATGTGCTGAGAGCTCGATTGGAGAGGAAATGTGATTACACGGGATAAGCACCTCTGTGGGGAGAAAAATGACTGCTACAGCAGGGCTCCCCGCCATCCAGAGGGAGGCAGAACAGGCAAATTAAAATGGGAAACCAGCCTGGACGATTTAGTAGAGCACAATCTTAGTCGGAGCAATGAGCTCCTTGCTCTTTGCAGGGCTCTGTGCAGGGCTGGTGCTGCAGGCAGCAGGGGCTGTGCAGTGAGAGGGGATGTGCAGTGAGAGCCAAGCTTTGCCTGCGCTGATTTATCCCAGCGAGAAGAAATGGTGCTGCTGGGAGCTGAGCTCAGCCACCTCCACATGGAATTACGCCCTGATCTTCATCTCCTATCCCACACGGCCCATGATTTCAGAGCTGCAAGAGTTAGATGGGAGGAGACTGCCAGTTGTGCCATGAAGGTCGTGTCATTTCTTAGATCCTCTCTGCTTACAGCACTGACCCAACAGCCCACCCACTGGAAGGAAAAGCGTCAGTAATTAACACCATGACCACAGCAGCGAGCTGGGAGCCCAGCACAGCAGTGACACAGCTCCCTGCACTTGGAGCTGCTTGGGGGCTGTAAAACACTTACTGATGGTCACACATCATCCTTGTTTTTCTTTCTGCAGCACTGACATTAATGCTAAAACCCTGTGGGATGTGTTCAGACTCATTTAAGCTGCAGCCCCTGGACTCGGATGGGCGATGTGTCCCACGGTCACAGCAGGCAGGGGACAGGAGAAGCCCAAAATGGGAAGCAGCACCCATCCGAGCACCCACCCAACACTTCTGCCTCTTCTCTGCTTCTGTCTTCCTGGGCTACGTGTACAAATGTGTGCCATATATTGTGGAGACAGCAGCATTAACCCTGCGGAGCATCACTGCTGTCCCAGGTAGCAGTCCAAATTGTCTTAAGCAAACCAAGATTCTGGGCCATCGCAGGTTCATTTTACACTCACCCATTCATTTCTGACCATTTAACAACGAATTGTTCTGTGCCAATCAGCTGTGGTAAGCACCTTTCCTACTTATTTTTATTATTTTTTTTCCTCACACACCTGCATTTCTGCTCCTAAAAACCTCAAGGCGAGAACTCAGGACAAGCATCCCTGCCTGAAGCTCATTGGCTTCCCTGGCTCATCCCAGAACAGCTCCTCCTGCTCCCAGCAGCAACCTGCCGTGCCCAAGGTGACTCCTGCACTGAACTTTCAGTGGCACTCAGCAGTTGACTCCGTGCAGGTGGGTAAAGGCCCTGAACAAATGTGAGCTGACTGCTAATTCTGCACGCACACACCTACACAGCTTCGCACAGACAGTTTTCAATAGGCGAATAGCTCCGTTAGGCTTTTTTCCTCTCCTTCCTCCTCTCTCTTTCATTAGCATTTATTTGGCAGTACCCCCCCTCAAAATGTACTAAATTATTCATCCATGAGAAAAGACTATGAAATATGAAAATCCAGCTTCCAGCACACAATGCAGAAATAGAAGGTAAGGTTACTTGCAGGGGGAATACTGAATTCTTTCTTTGCTGTTTTCAGGAGGCAAAACAGAGCTGAAAGCAGCAGGATGGTGCTGCAGTGGGAACTGGGAACGCTGACAGACCCAAGGAGGCTCTCCTGGTGCACAGTGCTAAATGCTCAAACTTACCTTAGTTAGGTGAAACAGCATTAAGACACTAGTGCTCATAATAAAATAAAAATGACAGCATTACAGCAATATGGAAAGTGCATTACAAAGTATGCTCCCAGGCTCTGCTTGCTGTTTAGTTGTGCTGCCTGAACTCCATCACTGGCTGCAGGGACAAGGTTGTGGATGTCCCATCCCTGGAGGTGTTCAAGGCCAGGTTGGATGGGCCCTGGGCAATCTGATCTAGTACTTGATCTAACAGCTGGCAGCCCTGCCTGAGGCAGGAGGGCTGGAACTTGACGATCCTCGGGTCCCATCTAACTCAAGCCATTCTATGATGCTACGATTCTATGATTCTGGAAGGGCCATGCTGGCCTGGCAGTGTCACCAGTGTCACCTCTTGATGTCCCTGCTGAGCCCCACTGCAGGACACACAGCTGTTCAGTGAGTGAGGGGCTGCTGTGAGTGGTACTTCCATACCAGGGATCAACAGCTCTAACGTACACATTTCATCATGAAAGGATTTCATTAGCATTATAAAATAAGCTCTACTGAAAATGCTACAGATCTGTGACGTTTCACAGGCTCTGCACACTGCAGGCACTCTGTGGGGTGAGAACCGGGGACTGAGCGATGCTGGTGGTGAAGGCTGACCTACCCCAGCACTGCAGGAGCATCACTTCATCCCAAGGTTATGGCCACGGACAGCCATCAGCACCAAGATTTTCCATGCAGATTGCTGTAAGAGCTTACAAAGCACAGACCACTCAAACTCCGAACATTTCAGGCCCTATGACCAAAAGCTCCCAGAACTTGTGTTCTGCTACACAAGTGCAAGGTCCGATGCCTTCACCTTCTGCTAGAGGAAGCCAGTGCTGAGCAGAAGGCTCACCTTCACCTTCACTTCCTTCCCTTTACTCCTGCTCAAATTGTAAATGTTGGGTTGTATTGACCTTGGAAGACTCCTACCCAACCGCCTCTCCAGCCATCTCCCACAGCTACCCTAATGTCACACTATAACTCAGATGCTTTTCAGCATTCTGGCCCATCTCTTGCTACTTTCTGGAAAATCATGCTACGGAGGTGACTCTTTTACTCCTCTTTAGAAAACTGATTCATTAGAAATATTTTTGTGGTTCGACAATTGAGTTCTTATGTCTCAGCCTTAGGGTCCACTTTTAATTGGTGCAATTTTTCCATCTGCGCACAGTAGTTCCTTAAATGTTTGTAAAATGTATTAATTTGTCAAGGGAAAAATAACTCTCTAATTTGCCTTTCTCGTTTAGTTCCCATCATGAGAGCTGTTGTTCTCTGGAACGTACAAAACTTTTAATAGAGAAACTGCATATCATGACTTCCTGCATCTCCTACTTAACAGAAATGTCTTAAGGATCTGAATTCCCACGGTGCAGTTCTGCATAATTTTGTGGTTTCGGCGAGAGACCTTTGGGTAAAGCTTTCAAACAGAGGATCTCACTGAAAACATGTCTGTGTAAGCAACTTGATAAGGTAAAAATCGGGGCTTCTGAAAATGGATCTCGACCTCAATAAATATCTTACCGTTCAGAGGCAGTTTCTTTCTAATCCTGGTATTTAGCAGCTGGTTCAACGGTACCAGGGGTTCTTAAGCCTTCAGAAACTGGATTTACACATCACCATTTTTTCTTTTAGTCCCGTTAAGTTGCTATCCTCCTGCAGCAGCTACTGCATAACGTGTACACACCGCCTTCCCTTTGCTTCCTAACTGGCTGCAAAATGTTTAACTGCAAGTTTTTGGATATTTTCTACACTGATCTTCCAAAGTTCCAAGACCGTTACCACTAGATCCAGACTCCATCGCTTTATGCAGATGGAGTTCCTTCAGATGGCACCTGGACTAGAGAAAGACTGCCCGCTGTTTGCTGTCCTGAACCATTTCTGAAGGCAGCAGAGCAGGCACGATGCCGGCACGGAGTTAAATGCTTCATGAAAACCACATCACCAGAGCTAGTTCTGTACAATCAGCACCTTCCCATCCCGGGGCCACATTTTTCATCCGGTACCAAATGTCCTACAGCCAGACACGGGCATGATCTCACTTTCATCTCTCCTTCCACATAATACCAAACTTTGGTCCTGAATTACTATCTCATGCCACATGGAGTTGTATACACATGCCTATGCTTTTGGATTTTATTTGGTCTTTTTGTCACAGTGTGCATAAACACTAACTTGAGATACAAGCTGGGGAGGACACATAAATATTAGCTCAGTCCACACATATTTTTTATGTTTATTTCACAGCACTGAAGTACTACTACAAAAAAGCGTGGTACCTGGTGAGCCCCTCTGTGCCACACTTCTGTCCCTGCAATGAGCACTTGTGTAAGGTGAACCCCTGCAGCTCAGCAGCAGCAGCCCAGTGTTGTCACTTTTCCACTGCTTTCCCCATGAGCTGCGTCCAAAGGCCAACAGCATGGTGAGATCCACAGCCCTGGAAACTTGCCCCATGCCATCGAGTCTTGCCCCACTCACAGGCTACTATTTGGTGCTTACTCTGTGTGGGCCTGCTGAATCATTTTGCTTTTCCACTTCTGGACAACTACTTAGCCACAACAGCACCCAGCAACCCAGTACAGCTGTGAGCCCCTCTGTTCCTCCAGCACTCGGCCATTGCCTGGCGTCCTACAAGACCAGGGAATAGGTGACATGGAAATGCCCATTCAATAGCAGGCCCAAGCCCTGCCCCAGCAGAGACACCCCATGCCAGGGATTTTGGAGACCCCACAGCCTCTCTGGTCCCTCTGCCAGTGCTCCATCATCTTCACAGTCTAAAAGCAATTCTTGATGTTCTGTTTGATTTGTTCTTTGAAAGAACCAAAAGCATGTTCAAGATGCATAAAATTACGTTTCAAGTAGGATTATTTTCCTACAGAGTCATTAGGTCCTTCTGAATCTTTGCACAATGGTTCTGATCACTGCTCCTTCTCCATCTGTTCCAGATCTCACCTCCTATGCAAAGAGCTCCTCTGTGACATTACTGCTGTCCTTTCCCTATCACTCTTGATGCTCTACACCCTTTAAAGACTGTCTCTGCTCAGTCCCTGCAGACCTCTCACTTCAGCTCACAGCTCTGCACATGTAGGTCTCGTAACCTGGTGCATCCCAATTGCTGTGCTCCCACCTGAAGGAGGCAGGAATGAGAAGCACATCACTGCTGGCAATTGATAGCACCAGCACGGATCGGGCTGATTATTATTCATCTGCAACACGCCGGTCTGCCCGTCCATCAGGCACTGCTGTGCTCAACATTTCTCCATGCAGCAGGGCATGCCATGCTCCATGACCCATGGCTTTAGTGAGCACCTCTGTAACATTTATCTCCAATTGATTGCTAGCCGTGGAAAAGATGAGGATCAATGGGCAGTGGAGAGGACAGAGAGCTGGAAAAGGCAGCAAAAGGAGAAAAAAGGAAGGTTGGACAAACAACACAGGGGCTCAGAAAAATACATGATCACATCCCTGGACTGGAGGAATCAATGCGAGAAGACCGCTGGTGTCCGGGAGCCATGAGTGCACTCCACGATGCCCGGCAGGAGACTTCAGGACTTTGAGCTAATTGGTGCTACTTATTAACTTGTGGTTCTTGACATGTTTTAGTAAAGACAAATGCACCCTTTTCATCCAGACTGCTGATATTCGATCTTTATCCATTATTAATCCACTGGTTAACAATAAAATGTGTAGAGAGGTAGTATGCCATCAATTTTGCAATACCATATCCTTCCATTTAAGAAGCTATATTCTATATCTGAATGCAGTGATCTACTGCACCACCAGTACTTTCTCGCCTAAGTTCCCTAGACTATAAAAATACAGAGAGAAGTACCAGCCTTACATTGCATAACACCAGGAGACAGGAGAGAAAATGACTATATTTAACAAGCAAAGTTGAGAAAATTTCTGATATGCATGTAAGTTTTCCAACCCTACTGAGTTGGGATTTTTTCACTTTCAAGAGCCTGACTGCAGACCTGTGTTAACAGAAACGATTAAGGTTTTTCTCTGTATCTTTCTGGATTAAGAAATCCAGAAAATTACCCATCCCATAGAGTAATGGTGATATGCCATAGGTGTGTAACACTTTAGAAATTCAAAGCATTGTGTTTAGCAGTGTCAGCTCAGGAGGAAGATAGGATGCCCGGGTCTATTGAGCTCCATGTGACTCCTCCAGTTGCCTGAGCTCCACCCCTGCCCCACAGCTCCAGCTGTGTGCCAGCCTGGCCCACGCCTTCTGCAGCAGATGGGGGGTTCCCTAGGCCAGTCAGCACAGAGAGCACCACTCCATTTGGAAGATGAATTCATGCCATATCTAAATATCTGCAACATCTAAAATGGTCCTTTGGGCCTCCAACCCAGAGAGCAGCCTCCTGCAGGGCGCTGAAGGGAAAGGCTGTGGTCGGGTTGGCTGTGATGCTGTGTGTGCAGCGACAGGCTGGAGACCGCCTGTGCTTTTGGCAGCCCTTAGCTCCAGCAGCGAGCAGTCCTTCACAGCAATGGCTCAGCAGAATCAAAGCTCCTCTCAAGCATGAACTGAAGAGCTGAGTGTCACCTTTCACATCCACACAACAGGCGTAGATTCATAGGCAGGAGGAGGAAACCCATTAATGCTACTGAGGCAGGTAAAAATGAAGCTTTCAAAAAACACTGCCTACTGAAGAGTTGCTGAGCTGTTATGTTAACACCTTGCACGGAACCCATCTGAGCAGAACACCTCTTCTGAACACCAACGCATCCTTTGCTTTACACAATCCATAAAGCACACATTGCAACATGGCAATATCTACACTGCTCTCTTTTATTCCTCATCTCTGATGCTAAATTGATCTCATCTCCATTGAAAATCCGCAAAGTTGCCAAAGCACCAACTCTGAGGAACTCCTGACTTGCAAGAAATGTCTGATCGTTATCCCTGGCCTTAAGGCACCCATCCCTCTCCTGTGCTTTGAACAGGAAACTCGGGGGGGCTGAACTTCTTCCCATTGATAGATTGATCTCTTTCTCTTAGTTGCCGCTCATCCCCGACTCCATCTGGCAGTGCTTACAGGGCTCAGAAGAGAACCTGGCATGTTCTTTGAATTACAAGGGTTCTTCGAAAGCTTCCTCTAGGCATTTTCCTATTAATCCTTTTAACCCCCATTCAAATGCTGTACGCTGCAGGTGTCACACAGCTTGACCTTTACAGCTACCCTTTATTGACCAAAATACAGCATTAACTCAGAATGCCATTCTTTCATAGAAAAGCCTGCCTGGTTGATTGGGAAGAGGTCGTGGAGTCTCCTGCTTGGAAGCTCCAACAGCCCCCTGGCATGGTCGGGGATGCCCAACTCCCAATGGCCCTGCTGGGACAGGATGACCTCCAGGAATCCCTTCCAGCCTCAGCCTTCCTATGATATATCTGCCAACTTCCATCCTACTCCATCAAAGAGAATAAGGTGAAAAGCATTTCTTCCTAAGGAACCATAGAATTGTATTCGATCATACAGGAAAATCAATTCCCCTGTACCAACCTGTTTCCAGCAGCATGGAAGAACCAGATTCTAACACTGGATCAGTTCCTGTCCCAGAAGATAATTTGCTTAGTGTACTCATTTATAAGACCTCAGCACTTTACAGAAAGGACCACATCCTTCCTAATAGCTATAGTGCATTTGTTACCATGGCATCAGATTCCAAAGGGAATCCGCTGGTTGCAGCTTGCATGCTACCATGAGCAAATAGAACTGTGATGGCAGGAATAGAGATGGCTCTCTTCTATGCCATCTGGCCTACTTTTTCAAAACTTATTCAAACTAGAGGCAAACTTTCAGCTTTGGGAGAACTTCTGCTTTGTTTGCTTCCTTCTGTCACTCCCGGTGGTTGCAGTCATGGTGGGAGCTTGTTCTGTTCCCAGGTGCCTTGACTGAAGCACAGTCACAGCCCAAGAACATGGGCTCCAAGAACAGAAGCAGACACGTGAGACCTCACAAATCCCATAGCATAGACAAGTATCTTCTAACTTTGAGACTCTCTCAGTAAACCCACTGATCCTTATGCTCTGTTTGCAGCATTGCCCAGTATGGCAGCAAAGGTTAGATGCTGGGAGGTACTGGCCATCAAGGGAGAATCTGGAGGTTGTTTGCCTCCATCCCAGGTTACCTGTGGGAGAGTGCTAATAGGGATAAGGCACAGACACCTTTAGACCCCCCCATAATCACTGCTATAACCACACTTTTGTGTCCCTGGAGGAATTGCTATGGAACACCAAACATTGAAGGGAATTCCTTTTACATTAAATACTCAAGGATGGCATATTAAACAGGGCTAGCTCAGAACATTAAGTTGATACAGTTTACAAGTATCATGATACTACTGCATGATAGTGAGTAAGAAAGGCAGGTAAATAATTACTGGGAGCCATTCATGCATGCACACAGCTCATAAACCCTTCTTGTCTACATCTGCCCATTTCCTGTGTGCTAATTTCTTAGGAGTTCTTGATATCTGAGCTTCATGAATATTACAATCAGCTCTGCATGGAGCTGTAGAAGCTTTGTGCAGCATTTTGCTGCACTCTGCGTGCCCTTAGTGGAAGGAGTTGCACTGCACTGCAGTTTGTGATCTTGGCTGGGTGTGAATCAATGAATGCACACTCAGCTGTTCCCTTGTGCTTAATGAAGGTCGTAGAAGCCAGCGAGAACTGTAATACATTCTTATTTGCATATCCATGTTGAGAAGTGCTGCTCGCTCGTGTGTCCTACCAGCCTGTCATACAGCTCATCAGCAGTGCTAAAAAAGAAAGCTATTTTATTTGTCCAAAACTTGCAAAATGAGAGCTAAAATGACCCCTCAAGGCTTTTCCATCCAATAATTAATCTTTCCAAAAGACTGCACTGATAAATAAGTAAATAAGTTTCACAGAGCTTGTGTTCAAGGTCTCCTCTGCCACTCATCCACTATCCAAGTCCCACTTCTTCCTGAAGGTGAATGCTCAACAATATGCATACTGCACCTGCTATCTTTGTTTATCAGTCGCAGCGCTGTTCAGGACATTCCCTTCCTCCCCTTTCTTTTCAGAGTCGAGTCTCCAAGAGCAGACATGAAGAAAAGAACTGGCATATCAGCATCATAAAAACATTAATGTCCTCTGTGCCACGTCTGAAGCGTGCGGACGGAATGCAAACAGAAACAGAATATACAGAAAGTAGCAGGAGACCATATTTGCATAGGTTGTTTCCTTGTTTATTGTCTTTTGATATCTCCCAGCACGAGCTCAGAGTACAGCCTCAACTGTAATCAGCAAAGCAGTTGCCACCTCCATTACACAGAGAGAAAAATCTCTGGTCACTGCCCAGAGCAGCAAGGTCAGCCACACAAAGGCCAGAAGGCACCCAAAGTATTTGTGGTGACCTCTTATCACTGAAAATAACCTCGGATAGGACTTGTGGGGAGGAGCATGCACATTTTGTGCTATTAGTAACAAAGCATGCTGTAGACTTTTTGTTGCAAGGAAGAGAGCAGGGCACCAAGGACTAAAAGAACTGAAGATGGGCACTGGGCACCAAAACCCCTGAGACAGACTCTGCTGTCAGACCTACTGCGTGGGCCAGGAGCCAAGCCATGGATGCTGTGGTCCAACCAGAAACAAGATTTCATGATTGCTGAATGTTTTGCAGATAACTTCCCACAGTAAAATCAGCAAATCAGAGACAGGTTGGCTTAAAAGTCTTCCTATGATGCACTGATATTTACTAATCGTAACCTGTAACTCCATCCTTGCCTCACTTATATTAGCATGCTTCCACTAGCAGACCATTGCTTGAGCTCCGTAGAAGATCCCAACCACTGTGGCCAATGCAGGAGCAGCATCAGCTCACAACAAACCAGGCACAGCAAACAAAATGAAGCCGATCCAGTGGGAGGGCAACTGGCTGGAGCTGGGTGTGCACGAGGCCAAGCAAGGCTCCAGCTGCAGAGTGGAACCAATGCATCCAGCACTGCCAGCACCAGCAGCCTTCCCACTCCTGATGTAACTGATGGTGAAAGAACAGCACTGGAGAGCAACCAGCAAATGTCCTGATGATTTAAGAGGGTCTGAACTACAGAATGCTAAATAAATACATGTGTCACTGAATCCTAGTTTTAAACAGCAGTGGTGCTATAAGGCCTTATGTGCCACAGTGAGTAGCATCAGTGGCCAGAGCAGCAGTATGTCCAAAAAACATGTGCCTGTACCAACAGAGGAGGATTAAATGGAAATCTTTAATTTCTAAACACTGTGTTGGTTAAATTTATGCTGATGAACTGGTTGGTGGGTGTGGGCTTTTTAAATGGGTAAGAAACCGGAGAAGGTGCAGAAGAGAGCCACCAAAATAATTCAAAGGTTAAAGAAAACACCTTCTGTGAAGATCCTTAAAGAATTCAGTGTTTCTACTCACAAAAAGGAAAATCAAGAGGATATGCTGTAAGTCTGTAGGTAAGTGTGTGGGGAGAGATAAGCCCTGAAAACCTCTTGAATCTCCTGAAGGAAGGCAATGGTTGGAAGCTCAAGATAGGAAAATTACAACTGGAAAAGGGAGCAGCGCACCCGAGAGATGCGTGAGAGCAGGAAGGGATGCTCCTTACCAGGGGAAGTGCCACAATCACTTGGGATGCCAAATACACGCTGTAAGGAAACAGGTCAAGAAGTGGATTTGCTAATACAGCTGCTTTGTGGTATCTCTCTGCAAATTTCTAGTGTGCTTCCAGCTGCAAGGATATGGAAATGGCTACAGAAGGATGCATAGACCCTAACATACTCTGGGAAAAACAGCAGTATAGAAGAGAGGCAGAGAACGTCTCTTACCAGGTTGAGATCTTTGCAGCAAATTGCCACTGCACTGTGGTGCTGTGGATGAGTCCCACCACCATGGGATGGAACTTGTGGAATTTTGGTGTTTAATGACACCAAAATAGGCACACGTACTCTGCACAAAGCAGACAGCAGGCATGGAGGGTCAAAGGCATCCACTAGATCTTCTGCTTATCTCAAATCAGCAGATTTTGTGATGCCAACCATACTGTAATGTCACAAGAAGAACTAGCAAAGAGTGACACTGGAGAGGTGAATGTAAGAGTGATGAGAGAAATTTAATTAGACTTGAAAATGTTAATGAGAAGTTGTGTATAATACATGAAAAAAAGCAGCAAAGATTTCCATAAGAGACATTTCATCAAAGATTTAGTTGCTGACTAATTATAAAAGTAATTAACACAGTGTTTGTATGAAGCCCCTATGGGGAGAGCAATAGGATATGTAGAGGGATAAATGGGTAATGGTTTAAAGCAGAGGCACTAATCAGAAAGTGAGAGTGAGGGATCTCCCTTGTTCCAATGAATTTTAGTTAATTGCTGCACCATTTCAAACCAAGTTTTGCACTGGGAAGAAATGTTTAACTCATTGCTTGCATTTCAGAGGTTAATTTCTCATGATTTACTCTCTGAAATAGCTGCAGCTATAGAAAAAAAAAATCATGAAAAATAGATTGCATTAAACAGCTCAAGTATATCCAGTCAGACAGAAAAAAAAAAATGAAACTTTGAAGAAGAAAAGAGATAAATGTGTAGAGTTGTTAGAGGACTATGTAGGAAAATGTAGAGGTAGTCACAGGACACGCCTGATCCTTCCCTATTGCAAGGGACAAGAATTCAGCTCATGAAATGCAGCAGCACTTCTGTTGTGGCATGGAGAAAAAAGGCACAAAAGTCTTCTCTGGGTATTAGGAAAAATTTCTTATCCAACAGAGCAATCAGGCACTGGAATGGGCTGCCCTGGGGTGGTGGGGTCACTGTCCCTGCAGGTGTTCCAGAGCCGAGGAGATGTGGCACTGAGGGACGTGGGCAGAGGGGAAATACTGATGGCAGGTGGACGGTTGGACTGGATGATATTGGAGGTCTCTTCCAACCTTGGTGATTTCATGATTCGATGATTCTACCTCTAATGTCTCCAGGAGACGTAAATGCCTCTGCTGGTTTCCCCAGGAAAGGAGAGGGATCAGAAAACTCAGTCACCCGCAGCATTTGCAGCCAGAACACATCTACTTCCCTTGCTCTGATAAGCTCCTTAAAGGTTTTCAAGAGATAAAAACATATTTAAGCAAACATAATGCATGTCTAGAAAATTGCCTCTACAGGAAACCAAATACTCAATGTGTCACGAAAATGCATGTCTCTTGAAACTCAAAGTTATTAATCTGGCCAAAGGTACTAAATTCAGAGCCTTAAACCTGAAAAGAGAATGGCAATGAGAATGACTTCTAATAAATGACTATAGAAAGCTGCTATTGGCAGAAGAGGAGCAGTGTCCTGGCGAGTGAATGTTCCTCATGCAAGGCTGCGAGCTCCTGAATCTACCATGAGAATGACAGGATGGACTGGCTATCACAAGAGCATGGCAGCATAGAGTTTGCTTGGTGGTGGCACAGGGAAGATGGGCCTTGAGTGATCAAAATGGGTGATGGGCTGTTTCTGTCATCTGAACAGAACAAAATTTGACACAGTTGCCCAGGGGGTAGTGAGGTCACCGTCCCTGGAGGTGTTCCAGAACTGTGGAGATGTGGCACTGAGGGACATGGGCAGTGGGCATGGTGGGGTGGGTTGGGGCTGGGCTTGGGGGGCTTGGAGGTCTTTTCCAACTGCATTGATTCTGCAGTTGTAAGATACGTGTTCAGCCAACCTACTACCAACACAGGGGAAGAAAACATTACGGGGCCATGTTAGGCTGGAGCCATGTGACGGTCAGCGGAGCAGCTGCAAGTCCAGCGCCTGCATTTCATTTGGAAGGGCCCTCCTGCATCTCCTGCCATGCAGTACTGGCAACGTGTTGCTGTACCATTCTTAGCAGAGCAGGGAATGGGGAAGCTATTCTCCAGCAAAAATATATGCTGCAAACAAAGCTGCTGATAGGCAGTGCTCTCCATGATGCCGGATATCTTGGCTTTTCTGACCTCCTTCTATGCTACAAAAACAATATTTTTGAATCTTAACTTTTTTTGCTGTCAAACTTCTGAATTCCTGAGTGAAAACGCCGTTCTGGCTTTTATTGCTTAGCGCTAGAGAATTCTCTAACACACTGCAGTCGTACATAAAGCTACGAAACAGGAAACAACTTCCCAGTGCAACTAAAATGCCTTGATGCAGCACATATTCTAAACACAGAAAACACTGCCAGGCAGCACTTTTTATCTTCTAAATGTCCCTGCCATCTTACAGGGATTTATTTATTAATGTCTATTACGAGCACAAGGATAATACACAAGCACAGCATTCTTCCATATTTTATAGAATAAGGAAAAAATAGTCACTGTAGAAGAAGTCACCGTGAATTCAGCTGAAACATGAAACCAAATGCCAGACAGCTTTGTAGTAAAGGAATTGATAGTCAGTACAACAGCAGAGGTGCAGAGCGCCTGCTGCCAAATTGTAGTCCTCTTTTTCAGAGCAGGCATACATTTTTCCTGATAGTAAGGAAATAAGAGACGCTTGGCTCCCAGTTTTGCTCAATGCTTATCTCTTGTTTTCTAAAGCTTTACCCCAAGCCTGGGTATAGCATTGCATATTAAGATACCAGTAGAGGGTAAAATCAAAAGACTTCCAAGAACAAGAGCAGTGGGCAGTGTTTGATGAATGAAGGATGAAGAAAATGTCCAGGAAACATCTATGCTATGACTGGGGCTGCCTGTGAGCGTCAGGAGCAAGAAAAGCCAGTGGGCAGAGAGGGGAGGAGAGGGGGTGGTTGGAGTGTGGGAGCAGGAAATGGGGAGGAAAAATGCCCAGGTGCTCAGAAGTAAAGAAGCTGAGAAGTGAAAGAAAGCCATAGAAATAGAAAGCAGCTGGAGATGAGTTTTTCACCCAGAGGGTGGTGACGCACTGGAACAGGTTGCCCAAGGAGGTTGTGGATGCCCCATCACTGGAGGCATTCAAGGCCAGGCTGGATGTGGCTCTGGGCAGCCTGGTCTGGTGGTTGGCAACCCTGCACATAGCAGGGGGTTGAAACTAGATGAGCATTGTGGTCCTTTTCAACCCAGGCCATTCTATGATTCTATGATATGAGTGCAGGATCAAAGGCACTCCCTGGATCCAGGAGGGTCTGTGCATGGCTGTAGTGGCAAGGTGGGGAAAGTGATGGGGAGAGCAGTAGGGATAGAGAGGGGAATGGTGGCAGGCATGATGCTGGGGACCATCAAAAAGAAAGTGTAACCACGGTGAGAAAATGTGAAACAAATGTGTGGAGGGAGGAAGGGAAGCAAATTTTGCATGAAGAAAAGAATGCTGTTGAGTTGGCAAATTCACCTTAATACAAAGTACACCAATAGTCCTACAAACACACTCTAGCTTTAGGAAGCACTTGTGGATCAGGCAGCCGAGGTCTGCTGCTGCCTGACTTCAAGGCTGTCATTCAGGGAGAGCTCCCTGCTTTGGCTGCCTACAGCAGGGAGGCAATCTGGGGCTCTGCAAGCCTTCCTCTGGCCCTGCTCCCAACCCTATTCCTCCATTTCCTTTGAGTGTTTCTCAGCTGTGTGGTTGGTCATCACACCTCGACCAGCACCTTCAGAACTCTGCAGGACGAGGCTGCTTCTGTGCTCCTGGAGTTATTTTCAATCCCTCCAGAATCATAAACACCTTCAAACTAAATACAAAGAAGACAAAATGAGATGAGAAAATTATGCCAAACCTGACTTGGAAAGACCTCTGCTTTGTAAGAAAACCAGCATTAAAGTTCTCCTACCATTTGTTTTTAGTAGATAGGCATTAGTACTGGGCAGGACGCCAGAATTACTGAGATGTTTTGAAACACTGAAACCTTTTCCATTTCACATGAATCCCGTTTTTAACATACAAATTCTATGTCTTAGAAATCACTGGCAGACATTAAATCATTTTAGGCACCACAATTATAAACAGATTAATATTCACTTGAGAGGAGGCTCCTATCAATAAGCAACAAAGTGAGTTAACACTGTAAGGACCAGAATAAAAATGCAGCTTTGGATTACGCAGTGAAGGACTTCAATAAATCTTCCAAGACCTGCTCTGCCTCTGGGAAGCCCTACGGCTCCTTGGGCAGATGGGACTTACACAGCCAGAGTGAAAAGCAGGAGATGGGCCTGAGCTCCCCCCAGCTCAGCAGAAAGCTTGACAGGAGGAAGAAGGGCTCTCTGGGAAGGAGATTTGGCAGTTTAACTCCTGTGCTATGCCAGTCCTACACAGTGAAGGATAGATCTGGTGGGAGGGCATTGGCCATCTGAGCTTACAGAGAGCCACACGCTCCTCTAACAGGAGAGATCCTGCTCATTCTGGCAGCCCCCAAAAGGACATGGAGGCACTGACACCTCGTACAGCCCTACAAAGATGAGCAGACATGCAAACACATATGAACACCTAACACCTTTCACAGCAAAGGCTCAAAACTGGAGCGCTGTGCTCATACAGGTCTAGCAGATCATTGCTTCCATCAAAAACTGTGCATCACTTCTATAGTGTTAGGAATAACCATACTCCATACACCACAGGTGCCAAGCTTTCCTCTCACGTTGGCTTTGCTTGCTTACTAATATACACAAACAATTTTGTTTTCAAAGCACAGGGATCAAGGAACTGGGAGGCTGAATTTCATTGTCTTTGTTGCAGAAATCCTGAGAGGCCACCAGTGATTCATGTGCCTGCTTTGCATCTTTGTGCCACAGAATTTATAAGTGAGAAATCTGGTCTGTTCTGTGGCATGCACGCATTAGTAAGAGGTGTTCAAGGCCAGGTTGGATGGGGCCCTGGGCAGCCTGGTCTAGTATTAAATGTGGAGGTTGGCAGCCCCCCCCACAGGGGGGTTGGAGCTTCATGATCCTTGAGGTCCCTTCCAACTCAAGCCATTCTATGATTCTATGATCAGGAATTCCTGGTTCAGTACCACTGTGTATGTAATTTTTACTGTTTACAAACATCAAAAAACTTGTCCCAAACAACTAAGCTGCATTCCTCTAAGACAGGCATACTTTCCATAGCTTAGTTCTAGGTGCTCCTGCATTCATAACACACAACGGGGCCTTTGTCATTCTTGCAAATGACACCAGGGTTACTGCAGCACACAAATCATTTCTAACTTTTTGATGAGAATAACAACAGCAAGAGGAGCATATAGGAAAGTCTGGCATTAATCTGATCATTCACGCCTGCTATCAGTTTATCAGTCTTAGAAATACTGTTAAGCTATTCTGACTATCACCAAGAAAAGCCTTTCTGCCGCTGTCCCACTCCACCTGTGGGCTAAAACTAATTAGTGCAACACAGCAAGAAAACACAGGATCATAGAATCAATGTGAGAAGAGCTGAGCAGTGTGCAGGTGGTGGACGTCAGCATGGAAGGCTGTGCTTCAACCCAGGCAGAGATGGAAAACCTTTGTTGGCTTTGTGAAAGGAAGACCGATGTTTTTTAGACAACCCCTCTGGACCGTTCTCTTCTCTTAACTGAAAATGAAGTGCCAATTCTGCCCTCCCCCCCCC